>NW_020870171.1:346555-354055 GCF_003789085.1 Penaeus vannamei | reverse complement strand
CCCCTTCCCCACACCCCCAACCCTTCCCTTCCCCCCAGTGCCACCTCCCCTTCCCCCAGTCCCCCTCCCCCTCCCCCCAGTGCCACCCCGAGGGCCAGGTTCCCCTATGGCAATCTTCCACTCAAGCGAAAAAAATGATTCATGATCTGAACTTGTTGGAAGCGAGTTGCAAAACGATCGCGGAGAAAATTCCTGTTCACCCTGGCATTAGGGCCACCAATTAGGCTGATGCGGTGAATAAAAGGGGGGGGGGAATGAGAAAAAAGAAAGATAAACATCGGTACCTCTGTCGTTCTCGTTCTTCGTTTCTCTCTTTCTCTCGTTCTTTCTTTCTTTCTCTCTTTCTCTCTCGTTCTTTCTTTCTCTCTTTCTCTCTCTTTTTCGCTCTCTCCGGCTCTCATTTTCTCGCTTTCGTTCTTGCTCTCTTTCGCACTTTCTTTTGCTCTCTCCGGCACGCATTCTTCCTTTTGCTCTTTCTTTCTTTCGCTCTCTCCGGTTCTCTTTCTTTCTCTCTCGCTCTTCTTCGCTCTCTCTTTCTCTCTTTTTCCGTCTTCTCATTTTTGTATTGTTTCTCTCTTTTTTCTTCAATGTTTACGTATTATATATGAACGGTAAAACACTACACACACACACACACACACACACACACACACACACACACACACACACACACACACACACACACACACACACACACACACACACACACACACACACACACACACACATATTCATATATATACATATTTGTGTATGTATGTGTGTATTTCTTCAATTTTTTGTCCGATTTTTACCTGATAGAATGATAGGTCCCTCCCCCCCCATCCCCCTCATCATTTTCCTCTCCTCTCTCCTCTTCCCTTCCTCCTCACTCTTGCCTTTCTTCTTAACCTATCCCCCTCCTCCCACTTCTCTCTTTCCCTCTCCATTTTCAATCATCTTCCTGTTACTCACCTTCTTCCTCTCCTCATTTTGTCCTCCCCTTCTCTTCTTTCTCCCTTCTCTTCTCCCTCTCCCTCTTTCCTTCCCTTCTTCTCCCTCTCTCTCTCCCTTCCTTTCTCCTCTCCTTCCCTTCTCTTCCCTTCCCTTCCCCTTCTCTCTTCCTCTCTCTCTCCCTTCCTTTCTCCTTCTCCCTCTCCCTTCCCCTTTCCCTGCCTTTCTCCCTTCTCTCATTCTTCTCCCTTCCGTCCTCCCTTCACGCGGCCCTTCTCGCGTCCGTTTCCCACCCTAACCTCCCCCCCCCCAAATTCGCCATCGTTCTCCCCCTCACTGGGCCTCCCTCTGCTCCCGCAGGAGGGCGTGCAGCTGTCGGTGCCCGTGGTGTCGGTCGAGTCCCAGCGGCGCCACTCCTTCACGCCGCACCACGACGACGACGAGGACGACTACTCGACGGCGACCACCAACACGGGCGGCGCGGGGGGTGGCATGGGCGTGGCCAGCTTCTCCGGCAGCGGAAGCTCCTCCTCCGGCAGGCGGCCCGCCACCATCCCCGCGTCGGAGAGCTTCATGGGCGGGCCCGGCGACCTGTTCCGCGGCTGCTACGGCGCCCTTGACCCCCACAAGAAGGGCGGCCAGCCCGCGCTCGCCCTCCAGCGCTGTCTGCCGCCGCCCTACTGGCGCGGCAAGAACATGGCGCGACTCATCAAGGTGAGGGACCCGTTTCTCCGGCGGGCGAGGCGGCCGAAGGCGCCGGCCCGCCTCGCGCCTTCCCGCTCATTCATTCTCTTTCTCTCTCATTCATTCGCTCTATCTGTGAGTGTATATATATCGTAATCTATCCATCTCTATCTGTCTTTATCTCTTTCTCTTTGTACTCTTTTTTGTAAATAAATTTAAGACGTTTTTCTTACCACGCGTTCAGGTCATATGTGTGTTCTAAATTCAGGTCAATCGTCTGCATTGTTTGAATAGGAGAACATTGATTATTGTGATGCATTTGGCTGATAAGGACGGAGCCTCGGGAAAGATAAGGTGGGATAAGGTCAGGACTGAAATATCAGAGAGGGTTTTTTTTATGGGCCGAAAGATGAGGTTGTGAGAAGTTGTAAGGTTCTCTCCTTCTCTCTCTCTCTGGATAGACTGGTATATAGATAGATAGATTGATTGATTGATTGATTGATTGGTAGGTAGGTAGGTAGGTAGGTAGGTAAACAGATGTACGGGTAGACAGATAGACAGGTTGATAAATAGATAAATATACAGATAAGTAATTAGGTGTACATATGGATAGGTAGACATATAAGTACACAGGTCGAATGGATAGATAAACAGATAAGTAGATAAATAGATAGATGTACAGATAAGTAGGAAGATAGAAAGGTCAATGAGTAGATAGGGTAGATAAGTAGATATATAGACATACAGATAGACAGATAGATAGATAAGTAGATGTATAGATAGACAGCTGGATGGATAGATAAATAGACAGATAGGTAGATAAGTAGATAGATTGATCGGTAGATAAATAGATAAATAGACAGGTCAATAGATAAGTCTGCAAATAGATAGATTGACAGATAGATAGATACTTAGAAAGATAGACAGGTAGATGAATAGATAGATAGACAAATTAATATGTAGATAAACAATTGGACAGATAGATAGGAAGATAAGTATATAAATGGACTGATAGATAGATGAATAGTTAGATAGACAGACAGGGAGATAAGTAGATAGACAGATAAATAGATAGATAGATAGGGAGATAAGCAGATAGACAAATAGGGAGATAAGTAGAAAGACAGATGAATAGATAAGTAGATGGATAGACAGATAGACATATAAATAGATAGATAAACATATAAGTAAATAATTAGATAGATAGACATATAGGGAGATAAGTAGATAGATAGAGAGATAGACAGATAGATAGACATATAGGGAGATAAATAGATAGATAGAGAGATAGACAGGTAGATAGACATATAGGGAGATAAATAAATAGATAGAGATAGACAGGTAGATAGACACAGAGGAAGATAAATAGATAGATAAGTAGATAGATGGACAGACAGACGAGCTGCGCCGGGGTGCGGGTGTTCGAGCACAGTAGAGTGACGCCCGAAACAGAAAGAGAGGTGAGCAATCATGAGAACTATAAACACAGGGTTCTTGAGAAGCCTCCATGCGGGTTGTAGGTGTTACTTGGGAGATGTTGGCCGTCTTGCCTCCTCTCCTCCTCTCTCCCTCCTCTCCTTTCCTCTTATCTTCTCCTATCCTCCTTTCCTCTCCTCTCCTCTCCTCTTATCTTCTCCTCCTATCCTCCTTTCCTTTCCTCCTTTCTTCTTCTCCTCTCCGCTCCTCCTTTTCTCCTCTCCTCCATACCTCCTCTATCCTCCTTCCTCCTTCTCCTCCTTTCCTCTCTTCCTATCCTCCTTTCCTCCTCTCCTATCCTCCTTTCCTCCTCTCCTCCTCTACTCTCCTCCTCTCCTCTCCTATTTTCCTCCTTTCCTCTATCTCTTCTCCTCTCCTCCTCTACTCTCCTCTCCTCCTTTCATCTTCTCTCCTAGCTTTTCCTTTTCCTTCTCTCTTATCTTCTTCTCCTTCTCTCCTAGTTTCTCCTTCTTCTTCTTCTTTCCTCTCTCGTACCTTATCCTCCTCTCCTCTCGTCCCTCCTAGCTTCTCCTCTCTTCTCTCCTCCCTCCACTCCTCATCCTCTCCTTCTCTCATCCTTCCTTTCTTCCCTTTCCTCCTCACCTTCTACCTTCTCCTTCTCTCTCCTCTCTTCTCTTCTCCTCTCCTCTCCTCTCCTCTCCTCTCCTCTCTTCCTCTCCTCTCCTCTCCTCTCCTCTCCTCTCTTCTCCTCTCCTCTTCCTCTCTCCTCTCCTCTCCTCTCCCTCTCCTACTCTTACCCTCTCCTTCTCTTCTCCTCTCCCTCTCCTTCTCCCTCTTACTCTCTCCTTCTCTCCTCTCTCGTAACTTCTCCTCTCCTCCCACTCCGTTTCTCCTTTCTCCTTCTCATATCTTTCGGTGTTACTTCTCCTTCTCCTGCGATTATCCTTCTTCTCCTTCTTCTTCTTCGTTTGTCTTTCGTTTATACATTTCTTTCTCCCCATTCTTCGCTAATCCTTCTCTTATCCCCTCTTTCATTTTCCTCTGCTATCTCCTTCTTTTCCTTCATCTCCCTCACCTACTCTCCTTTCATTCCCACTCCTCCCCCATCATACCTCCTCCTACTCCTACTCCTGCTCCTGCTCCTACTGCTATCTCCCCCTCTTCCTCTTCTTCTTCTCCTCCTCCTCCCCCCTCCTCCTCCTCCTCCTCCTCCTCCTCCTCCTCCTCCTCCTCCTCCTCCTTCTCCTCCTCTTCCATCATCTCCTCCACCAGCACCAACCACCATCTTTCCCTCCACCTCCTCTACCTCCTCCTTAAGTATAAGATGCAGGTGAGGGCGTAGGGGTGGAGGGGATCGGGGGGGGGGGAGGAGGAGGAGAGGAGGAGGAGGAGGAGGAGGGTAGTGGGTAGGGTCTGGCCCGGGCGAGAGCGGTGGGCCAGTGCAGTGAGCGTTGGCCGACAGGAGGGTGAGGTTCGGCCCGCACTTTCTCGGGGGTTTTGAGAAGTGTGCGCGTGTGTGTGAGTGGATCGTCGTCGTCAGCGCGAGTGTTGCCGAGCAGGAGGAGGAGGTCGGGGCGTCGGCAGCCAGGTAGCTTGGCTTGTCGGTGAGGGGGGAGGGGAGGGGGAGGGGAGGGAGGGTAGAGTGGAAAGGGAGAGGGTATGGGGGAAAGAGGAGGAGTGGGGAGAGGGGGGGGGAGGGAGGAGTGGGGTGAGGGTATGGGGGAGGGGGAGGGGAGGAGTGGGGATAGGCTATGGGGGAGGGGGAGTAAAGGGGAGAGGTATGGTGGGGGAGGGGAGGATGTGGGGGAGGGAGGAGTGCGGAGAGGGTATGGGGAGGGAAGGAGTTTAGGGAAAGGGAGGGAGGGTATGTGGAATAACAGGAATATAGAGGGAGGGAGAAGGTGGATAGGTAGAGGAGGGAGAGAGAAGCAGAGGGGTAGATAGTGAAGGGAAACAGGAGGTAGGTGGGGAAGGGGGTAACGAGGAGAGAAAAGGGAGAAGAAAGGGGATAGGGAGGGGGGGGCAGGAGAGGGTAAGACCTCGAAGAGTAAGGAGAGGGGGGAGGGAAGGGGGGGAGGGATATGTGCTTTGCCGTTACCTTTCCTTCAGAAGCATTTTTCTTGGCACGGCCCTCCTCCTCCGCCTTGGCTCTCTCTCGCGCGGGGCAAAACGTGGCTTAAATTAGTGTTATGGAATAATGTTGTCGGCCGGTCGGTGCCAGAGCCCGACACGCGACCCCGACAACGTTTCTCCTGTCGGGTGAATCGGCCTTCGCGAAGTCGGGCGCCGGGAACAGGTGGGGGACGTCGCGCCTTCTGCCTCGCCTGCCGGAGGCGGGGCTTCGGAGGTTTTGGGGGCGGGGCTTCGGAGGCTTGGTGGGGGCGGTGAGGGGGAGGAGGTTGGGTCAGATGTGCGTGCGTGCGTGCGTGTGCGTGCTGTGGTGTGTGTGTGTGTGTGTGTGTGTGTGTGTGTGTGTGTGTGTGTGTGTGTGTGTGTGTGTGTGTGTGTGTGTGTGTGTGTGTGTGTGTGTGTGTGTGTGTGTGTGTGTGTGTGTGTGTGTGTGTGTGTGGTGTGTGTGTGTGTGTGTGTGTGTGTGTGTGTGTATGGAGCGTAGGCGGCACCTTGACCCGAGCCGAGGCACATAAAGTTGACTTTTATGGAGTTTCTTACGTGTTAATGACCTTTATGTGAACACGAGAGAAAAAATCGAATCTTGTGCTGGAAATCAGTCATGT
Source organism: Penaeus vannamei (assembly GCF_003789085.1). Classification (NCBI taxonomy): domain Eukaryota; kingdom Metazoa; phylum Arthropoda; class Malacostraca; order Decapoda; family Penaeidae; genus Penaeus; species Penaeus vannamei. The sequence goes on along the minus strand of NW_020870171.1, from coordinate 348,266 downwards.
TTACGAGTGTTTATTTGCGTGTACAAGAAAGTGCCGAAATCGAAAGTGTTTTAAGAAGTGTCATACACATTATCGAAAAAAACAGTGCCTAGAACGACCTTTTTATTCAGAAAGTACCACTCTTAACTACTCTAATGGTCAAGTTGTTCTACGTGAGATGCAAAAAAGTGTATTTCTGTGAAACAAACAGTGTATTAAAAGTGCATTTTAGTTCAGAAAAGATGTTCAGAGAGGTGTCATAGTTTCTGAGTGTATGTTTGTGTTTGTTTATTTGTATTTTTTATGTGATTTTGTGTTTGTGTGGTTTTTGTGTGCGTTGTGTGTGTGTGTGTGTGTGTGTGTGTGTGTGTGTGTGTGTGTGTGTGTGTGTGTGTGTGTGTGTGTTGTGTGTGTATGTTGTGTTTTATTTCTGTGTGTGCTTTACTTACATGCCTCCCCTTAAATAGTTTACATAAACATACAGACAATGAAAACAATGTATACTTTGTGTGGGTGTTATTATGCAATGGACACGGAGCAGAGAAGTGTATTATGACAAGAGGATGTGCTCATTTTAAACAAGGTTATTATAGGGAAGTGACAGACAGAGAGACAGAGACAAAGAGTGGAGAGAGAGAAATGGGAGAGGGAGAGAGAGAGTGAGAGTGGGAGGGAAGGATGGAAACAGATAGACAGACTGTAAAGGAGTGAGAGAGAGAAAGGGGGAACAGTCAAAGAGTGAGAGAAAAATGGAGGGGGGGGGGAAGAGGGGTGGAAGGAGGAGAGGAACAGACAGACAGATTGTGAGAGAGAGAGAGTGAGAGAGAGAGAGAGGAGAGAAGAGAGAGAGAGAGAGAGAGAGAGAGAGAGAGAGAGACAGAGAGAGAGAGAGACAGATAGACAGACAGACAAACAAACAAACAACAGAGAACGCAATCCCCGGGCCCCCTAATGAACTCAGCTGCGGAGTGGACATTCAAGATAGAAAGTAATGCTCCAAATGACAGCCCCGCCATGAGTCAGTCTTACGCTGGACGCCGCAGGACCAGTGTGATGCAACACGCTGGGCGCCACGACCCGAGTGTGAGCCATTTCTCGCTGCTGGGGGATGCGAGCTAGTCGTGCAACTGCGAAATGCAATGTATGCGCTGCTTTTCGTCCTCCTCTCTTCTTCATCTTCCTTTTCCTCCTCCTCTTCCTCCTCTTCCTCCTCCTCTCCTCGTGCAACAGTTCCTCCTTCTCCTTCTCCATCAACTCCACCTCCCCCTCCTCCTCCTCCCCCCTCACCACCATCCTCCCCCTCCACCCCCTCCCTCCACCACCTTCCCTCTTCCTCCCTCCACCACCCACCCATGACTGCGGTACGTGTCCAGTAGAGAATAAAGGGTCGCTGTACCACTCCGAGAGAAGGCGATTGTACCGTTGTACCGTTGGGGACTGAAGTGATTGTCACCGATAGATAGACAGATATATAGATATAACAGATGTTGTTTGCAGCTTTTGTATCTTACTGTTTTCGTGAGAAGTTGTAGTAGCGACAGATATTGCATTTGTCCCCTAAATGTTGCAATCGGGGTTGCAGCGTGTGATTTCTTTCGTTGCATCTTAAGCAGTGAGCAATGGGGATTGCGTGTTGGGTTTGAACCGTTAATTAAAACGTCAGGAATCCATATTGTAAACATGGCTGGATGCTGCGAGGAAAAGGATTCGGACGAAAGCGCTTGGGATGTGC
>NW_020870171.1:331555-344055 GCF_003789085.1 Penaeus vannamei | reverse complement strand
AGTGATTTAACAAGTGGTAGTTGTTTAAGTGATTGTATAAAGATTTGACATGTGAATTTACAAGTGGATAAGTGATTTTACAAGTGAGTTAACAAGGGATTGTTGTATGTGATTTTTGAAGTGGTTTAAGAAGTGATTGTTATTTTACGTGATTTTTAAGTGGTTTAACAAGTGATTGTTGTATAAGTGATTTTTAAGTGGTTTAACAGGTAATTGTTGTACAAGTGCTTTTACAAGTGATTGTTTAAGTGGTTTAAAAAGTGATTGTTGTACAAGTGGTTAAATTGTGATTTTACAAGTAGTTTTAACAAGTGATTGATTGTTGTTTAAGTGATTTATTAGTGAATTAACAGGTGATTGTTGTTTTGTGATTTATAAGTGATTTAACAAGCGATAGGGGGCCACCGCGCTCTCGAGGCAGCGCTGCGGGCCAGGAAGAACTGGAGCCCGAGAGAAGCGGGGACTCGGTCAGCCTCCCGATCTCGTTCTGTCGTCTTGAGGTCTTCCCGACGCCCGCTGCTCCTCCCGCGGGTCTCCGTCGCTGCTGAAGAAGGCGAGGAAGAATCGGAGACGTTTTGACGAGGCGTTGAAGGGGATGGCGAGGGGAGATTGCTTCTTTTTTTTTCTTCTTTTTTTTCTTCTGAGTCTTCTTCTGATTGTACTTGATTCGGAGAGTCTGTTTGATTCTTTGAAATCCTCCGGGAAAGTGATTTGAATCCCTCTCGAATCTTCTCTAAATTCAAGAAAATGAAGTCTCTATTTTCTTCACCTTACTCTCCCCCAACTCTTACCCTTCCTTTCTCCCTTCTTTCTCCCCTCCGTCTCTACCCTTTCTCTCTCCCTCTCTCTTCCCCCCCCCCCTCATCTCTCCCTTCCTCCTTCCTCTCTCCTCTCATTTGTCCCCTTCCTCTCCCCCTCCTTCTCTCTCTCTACTCCTTTTCTCTCCCTCCTCCTTTTCCTCTCCCCCTTCCTTTCCCTCCTTCCCCCGGCCGCGCAGGCACAACGACCACCTTCCCGCCACCTGTTGCGGCGCCTGCGACCTGCCCCGTGGCGCCGCTCGTTCCAGATCGTTCCGCCGCAGGAGGAGGGGCGCCGCCGCAGTGAGCGTGCGCCGGACGCGGTATTTAGGGGCGCCCGCGGCCATGGGGCGGCAGTGATGACTTCCTCGCCGCCGCCGTGTCCGTAGTCTCCGCCGCCGTTCGCTCGAGGCCGCCGGCGCCATGGCGTTCTCCCCGCGCTGTGTGAGCCGCGCGAACGTGAGTCGGGGGCGGGTCGGGGCCTCCTCGCGCTGCTCGTGCTGGGATGGGTCTCGTCCTGACCTTCATTGGGGTCCTCGGAGTCGTGCTTTGCTGGGGCTCTGTGCACGACGCTGCTGGGGAGGCCGTGCGATGGGGCGCCGCTCGGGGGAAGGGGCGGGCGGAGGAGTTGACGTCGCTGAAGCGTTTCGCATTACTGGAATCCTACAGATGTGTAAACAAAGAACAGAAACATTAGATCCTCTTTTATGTGCTTCTCTCTCTCTCTCTCTCTCTCTCTCTCTCTCTCTCTCTCTCTCTCTCTCTCTCTCTCTCTCTCTCTCTCTCTCTCTCTCTCTCTCTCTGTCTTTGTTTGTTTCTTTCGTTTTCGTTTCGCGCCGGTTTGGAGAACGTAAGTGCATGAATGACAGTCTGAAGGACCGAGAGAATATATGTTAGGACTTGATCCTGCACACGTAACTTTTGCCACTTGTCCGAATCCTTTGTCCGCTTATTGTTAGTGGTCCCGAAGAAAAAGAAGAAGAAAAATGGCGTTTTGCCTGTAAAGTGAGTGAAGGTTGGAAGACCTCGGAGAGCATGTCAGTAACTCTTTGATTTGAAAAATGCGAAGGAAAATAGTGCACTGGATTAATGCTGTTTTGAAACGTGGCGTATAAAATGATACATAGATAGCAATACAAAAGCTAATGCTGTGTCGAAACGTGGTGTATGGCAGAACCCTTCGAGGGGAAAAAAATAATGAAAAAGATACACAAAGTATTCTCAATGGCGTCGTGGGAATATTCCTGCCCGTATGTAATAATTCTCAGTTTTCGAGGCTGTGAAATGCGCTCGTCTGTCTCACTAATACGCGGGCGGGAAACTGCACGAATATTCACCTTTTCCCGAGGACTTGGGCGGTGTAGGGCAGAGGACAGATAAGTGGGAAGTATTGTTCTCAGTGGCCTCGGAGGTGTGCGTGTGTGTGTGTGTGTGTGTGTGTGTGTGTGTGTGTGTGTGTGTGTGTGTGTGTGCGAGAGAGAGAGAGAGAGAGAGAGAGAGAGAGAGAGAGAGAGAGAGAGAGAGAGGGAGAGAGTGAAAGATAGAGGGGAGAGAGTGTGAGAGAGAGAGAGAGGGCGCAGAACGGGAGAGTGAAAGAGAGAAGGGAGAGGGAGACAAACAGACAGACAGAGTAGGAAGAGGAAAACAGACAGAGAAAAGAGAGAGAGAGAAGGACAAACAGACAGACAGAAAGAATCCCCATGTATGTGTTGATACAGTCATGTCTGAGATATGTTGAGCAGAAGAGCGTGGCGCAGTGTCCCCTCGGCGAACGAATAAGTTTATTTGGTACACGAGGAAATATTCATTTTTTTCGTAAAGATCATATTTAAATTTTTCTTGTGAAATCGATGCGCAATTATCAGTAATTCTTTTTTTAAAATCATGGTACACTTGATTACTCTTCAGTACCCGGAATAGTGACCGTCGTTATAAATGTAGGAAAGATAATGCGAATGAGATTGAATATCTTGACAGCGCTGTTTATTTTCATTGTTATTAATTTTCCCTCTTGAATGCGAGTCGTATTCATCTTTAAATAGAAATTGATACAAAAGAGTGAAGGTGAAGAAGAAGAAAGCAGAATAAAGAAGAAAAAAAGAAAAGAAAGTAGAAGAAAATATAAGAGAAGAGTAGAAAAGGAGAGAGAAAAAAAAATAGAAACGAAGAAACTCTAAGATGCGTGAGGGTGTAAGGGTGTAAGTGTAAGAGATCCGGTTTCGGGGAAGTGGCCGCTCTGAACTTAGCTAGTTAAGTCGCGGTTCCATGAGACTTTAAAATTCCGTCCAGAGATAAGTCGGGGTTCCACTTTTTCCGTCCAGAGATAAGTCGGGGTTCCATGAGACTTTAAAATTCCGTCCGGAGTGAAGTCGGGGTTCCCTTTTCGTCCAGAGCAAAGTCTGGGTTCCATTTGCCTTTTCCGTCCGGAGTTAAGTCTGGGTTCCACTTTTTCCGTCCAGAGATAAGTCGGGGTTCCATGAGACTTTAAAATTCCGTCCAGAGCAAAGTCTGGGTTCCATTTGCCTTTTCCGTCCAGAGTTAAGTCGGGGTTCCATGAGACTTTAAAATTCCATCTAGAGTTAAATAGGGGTTCCACTTGCCTTTCCCGTCCGGAGATAAGTCGGGGTTCCATGAAGATAATCACCCATTACTCACAACGAGTAGTTGGATGCCATTTATGCTTTATTGTCAACCGGTTAATTGGTCCTCTCCTTATATAGTTACAGCAAATTTCTGTTCGAAAATACAAATGGTGTCTTCTAAGCTGATGCAGGGATGATTGTGAAATTTTTGTTTTATTATTATTATTATTATTATCATTATTGTTATTATTATTGTTATTTTATTATCATTATTATCATTATTATCATTATTGTTTTGTTATTATTTTTTTATTATTTATTATTATTATCTATTATTATTATCATTATTTATTATTATTATTATTATCATTATTGTTTTTGTCTGGTGTGTGTTTTTGTATGTATGTATTAACTATTATCATCACTTTATTATGTGTTGTTATTATTATTGTTGTTGTTTGTTATTATTGTAAGTGTGGATAGACGTATTGTGTGTGCTTGTGTTTTTGCCTGTGTGCTTGTGTATGTGTTATTATATTATTATTATTATTATTATTATTATTATTATTATTTTAAGTGTGGATAGACGTGTTGTGTGTGTGTGTATATATATATATATATATATATATATTATATATATATATATATATATATAATATATATTATATATATATATATATATATAGTATGTATATATATATATATATATATATATATGTATGTATGTATGTATGTATGTATGTATGTATGTATGTATGTATGTATGTATATATGAATATGTGAGCGCACTGTTCGTAGGTACATGTATGTACAAGCAAAGTTAAATTAATTATGATGATGAAAGAAACCTATTGCTGCTGACAAGAACAATTAGTCTTGAACACAAATAGAGCTTGCACGAAACCCAGCAACATCAGCTGATTGATTTGCAACGTGAATCCGTCTTGCAAGAGATCTCAACCGAATTAGATTGATGGAAAGGGAAATATAATTCGTTTGTTTTATCGTCTATGTTTGTATTGTATTTTTGGTTATTTTATTCAGTTCGTAAAATCTATTAGTTTATTTTTCTCTTCTCCATAAGGAAACGGAGAAATGTACTTATGCTATTTAATTGATTCGTAAAATTCATTTGTTTTTTCTTCTTCTCCCCATAAAGAAATGTATTTACGTTATTGATATATATAAAATCCATTAATTATTAGTTTTCAAAAATAAATAATAATGATAGAAATTCTAGAAGCAAGACAGTTAAAGCAAGTCGAGAAAGAGGTTTGTCTTTGTACCTCAAGTTTCAAGCTTGACTTTGTCGATCGCCAGCAGGTTTACCGCCATTACCGCAGATGTTACGAATGTGATGTTATGGCCATGATTTCGGCTTTAATTGGAGTTAGTAATTAATCTTTACTTGTATATCATGATGTAAGAATGTATGCAAAATTGTAATACAAGTAATAGATATGCAAAACTAAATTAAAGTGCCGACGGTTAATAAACAAGTTACAGACATCGTAATCCGAAGTCTAGGCTCCACCATCGCATTCGAATGATTTGCCGTTATGGTAGTAACTATGACCGCAAGTCTGAGTGATTCGGGATCGCTAGTGCAATAATGTGTTTACTTATTCGTTTGTTGAATCTAATTCCGTTCCTCTTTTTTTTAAGTGAAACTTACAACGACTGCAACGTTAATCTTGATCTCTGTCTCGCATTTGTCTGCTTGGTTATATATGTGTGTGTGTATGTGTATGTGTGTATGTATGTATGTACGTATATCCATACATACACATACATATACATATATGTATATACATATACATATATGTATATACATATACATATATGTATATACATATACATATACGTATATACATACATATATATGTCTGTTTATGTGTGTAGCTATATGTGTACGTATATGTGCAAGTATGTATGTATCACGCTGTCGCCCTTTCTTGCCTCCAAGGTCGCGCTGAGATGTGCTCTGGAAGCTCTGTGCCATTGCAGATCTTGCTCCCCGTTTGTAGTGTATGAGTGTTACAGTGTGTGTATGAGTGCGTTGTGTGTGTGTGAGTGTTTGAGTGTATTTGTATGTGCGTGTGTGTGTGTGTGTTTGAGTGCGTAATTGTATGTGTGTGTGTGAGTGTTGTGTATGTGCGTGTGTGTGTATGAGTGTGTTTGTGTATGTGTGTGGGTGTGTTTGTGCGAGAGTGTGTCTGTGTCTGCGTGTTTGTGCGTGTGTGAAAGAGAGAGCTAGAGAGTGTCTGTGTGTGTGTGATTATGTATGTGGTGTGCGTGTGCGTTCACATAAGAGACAGAAAAAGAAATAGAATGCTTTCTTATGTTCTCTCTCTCTCTCTCTCTCTCTCTCTCTCTCTCTCTCTCTCTCTCTCTCTCTCTCTCTCTCTCTCTCTCTCTCTCTCTCTCTCTCTCTCTCTCTCTCTCTCTCTCTCTCCTTTTCTTTTCTTTTTCCCTTTTTTAAGAGATTCTCTACATGGAATTTGCATAAACGTTATCGCTGGACCCAAGACACTGACGCCCTCTCCGAACTCCGTCGCAGAGAGAGAGAACGAAACAACGAGAGAAGTAGAATGAAATAAAATAATTTATGCTTTTTGCTTTTTCGATTCGCTGATGACGAGAGGAGGTCAAGTCTAACGGAAATAGAAAGAAAGGCATCAGCACGAAGGAAATATAGATAATGTGTATAGATAGATGTATTAGATAGATATGTAGATAAATAGATTTATGTAGATGGATAAATATAGATAAATAGATTTATGTGGATAGATATGCAGATAAATAGATTTATGTAGATAAATAGATCTAAAGATAAATGGATTTATGTAGATAGATAGAGTTGTGATTTGCGATCGCGAAAACTATGGGTATATAAAATTAGATGAAATTTATATCTACAATACCACGATTAGCGAGGAAAGATAAGTAGAGAGATATTAACAACGTCGGCGTGAAAAAGATAAAAAAAATATTAAGATATTCGCTTATCGGCGCAAAAAAAAATGAATAAATAAATAAGAAATTAATACATGTGCGAATAGTATGTAACAGAAATATTCGCGACATGCTAATTGGCGCTCATTGAATCAATCAGACGAAATGAAAACTTTTTCCCAAGATGTGGAACCGCTGATAAAAGGGAGATAAAAGAGATTAATATTTGAATTTACTCACAGCACTATCGTCTTCGCGAAAAAGGAACAAGAAAGAAAGAAAAAAGAGCAAAATCTTGATTCTCAACAGTATCATCGCGAAAAAAAAGTCTCGAAAAACAATCCAAGAAAAAAAAATATTCGCAACACTATCATAGTCGCTAAAAAAGAAAAAGAAAAAAGATGATAAAATTATACAAATTGAAACAGCATAAGAATAAATAGATATACACAACGAAACAAATAGATATAAGCCAAAACGAAACGAAACCACGCCAAGCCCGAGAGCAATGGCGCCACAGTGCTCTCGCGACAGCACAACCCCCCCCTCCCTCACATTACCCCCTCACCACTCCTCCATACCCCAACACCATTCCCCTTCCCCCCCATTACCCCCTCTACACTCCTCCATACCCCAACAGCATTCCCCCTCCCCCTACCCTTTCTCTTTCCCCACTCCCCTTCCCCCTACCCTTTCCTTTCCCACTCCCTTTCCCCTACCTTCTTTCCCACTCCCCCTCCCCCTACCCTTTCTCTTTCCCACTCCCCTTACCGTGACCTAATATCCCCTCACACCCTCCTTCCACCTCCCCCATTCCGCTTACCCCCCAACCCTCCCCATTCCCCACTTCTCTTAGCCCCTACCCCTTCCCCCTCCCCACTCCTCACTCCCCTAATCCACTCCCAATCTCCTCTCCCACTTCCTCTAACCCTACCCCTTCCCATCTCCCCAATCTCCCTCCCCCTTTCTCACTCCTCCTTCCCCCTTCCCTCTCCTCTTCCCCATTCCCTCTCCTCCCTTCCCCTTCCCTCCTTCCCTCCTTCCCTCTCCTCCCTCCCCATCCCGAGGGCCATGTTTTCCCCGCAGACAAATCGATAAGTTTCGCCAAACACCGAATGCCTCCCTCTCTCTCCCTCGTTAGATTCACCGCCTTATTTCGCCGTCTCGGAGCCCCGGGGGAGGAGGGGGGAGGGGGTGGGAGGAGGAGGTGGAAAGGAGGAGGAGGGGGTGGAAGGAGGAGGAGAAGGTAAGAGGACGGCAAAGAAGGGGTAGGAGGGAAGGGGAAGGAAAAAATAAGGGCGTTTCTCGGGGATTTTGACTTTTGGAAGAAAGAGCGGGGTTGTTGACCGTCGCTTTGGGGATGTTCCTTCGAGAGAGAGAGGGGGGAAAAGGAGCGAATTTGTGTGGGCTTTTGAAGGGTATTTTGAGGTGAGGGAGAGAAGGGGGGCGGAGGGAGAAAGAGATAAATAGGGGGAGGGGAGAAGAGAAAGGACGGGGAGGGGAGAGAGGAGAGGGACGGAGGGAGGGAGGGACGGAGAAGAGAGATAAGCTGGGGAGAGAGAGGAGGAGGAACGGAGGGAGAAAAGAAAAAGGGGGATAGAGAAGGGGGAAAGGGACGGAGGGAGAAAGAGAAAAGGGGGAAGGGAGAGAGGGGCGGAAGGAGAAAGAGAAAGGGAGAGGGACGGAGGGAGAAAGAGAAAAAGGGAGGAGGAAGGGAGGAGAAAGAGAGGGCGGAGGGAGAAAGAGAAAAGGGGGAGAGGGACGGAGGGAGAAAGGGGGAGGGGATAGTGATGGAGGGAGAAAGAGAGAGGGGGAGAGAAACAGACAGGCAAACTATACAGAGAAAGACAAACAGGAAAAGAGACAGAGTATATCTGTGTGCGTGTATTTTTTTGATAAACAAGAATATGTGTTCAGGAACTATAAAGATGACGGCAGTTGTTCGAAGCACTTAGTGAAAAGTTTCGAGCAAAGTCCGTAGATATTGGCTGAGGCTCAGTGAAGTTTCGAGTTTCCCCCAAAATAATATTATCGTGTTTATTTTCTGTATCATGTGACAAGTTTCTATCGGGTTTTGATTCTCTTGCTAAATGCGTTTCTCTCTCTCTCTCTTCTTCTCCCTTCTCTCTCTCTCTCTTTCTCTCTCTCTCTTCTCTCTCTTCTCTCTCTCTCTCTCTCTCTCTCTCTCTCTCTCTCTTGAGGTCTCTTGTATTTTTTTTTTTTGATCGACAGCATGTTAATTATCACTTCCATTAGAGAAATTTCAAAACTTTGCATTGATTTCTTATTTTTAAGAAAATGGGAAGTAAAAATACATTATTTACGTTGATTGAAGAAATAGGATGTATTTGCTCATGCCAAAGATACTTATTATTATTGTTTTATCATTTAATTATTATTATTTTATTTAGCAATTAGGATAGATTTTAAATTAGCTATGAGCAGTCCTCGAAAAGGAGTCAGGTAGTGAAGGTAAATGAAAGCTTCGAAAATATCCTAAAAAGAGTCACTTAATTTGGGCGTTCGAGACGGAATTCGAAACCTATTTGGCAAGAATCTTTAACCGTGGCTGTAAAAGTCCCTGTAGTTCTCTCCAATTCCAAATTCACCAATACTAAACATATAAAACTTCAAATGATAGAAGAGAATAGATTAAACAAAAGAAAATGAATAGATGAAACGAAATAGAATTATATGTAGTCAAAATACCGGAAACAAAATCCACAGGACAGTGTTGCCAAATATACGAACCATCAGCGTTGATTCTCGGATTTCATATGATTGTTTTTATTATTACTATTATTACCTAATACTAGCGAAATTACCGTTCCTGATTTTTGTTATTTTTAACTGCTACTAATCCTATGAAGTAACATTACGAGAGCGATTATTAATAACATTACAATTTCGTAATTATGTTGATGGCACTTGGCGATTATTGCCATGATTAACATTATTGTTAATTAAAAATAAACAAGTTGTAGTAAGGGTAATAGTAGTGACAGTATTGCCAATCTTGCCATTATTCGCCGTTATTATCATCATCACCATTCATCACCGTTGCCAACGTCGTTATGTATAGGCGCCCATGCATTATTTACCAATATAATGCAGGATAAATGGACAAAATTGCTGCTGCGTTTGCCGAACGGATAGATGTGAAGGGGGAGGGGAGGGAGGAGGGAAGAGGGAGGGAGGTGGAGGAAAGAGATAGAAGGATGATGGAAAGAATTGAGGGAGGGAGGGAGGGGAGAGAGGAAGAGGGAGGGAGGGGGTAGAAAGATGATGGGAAGGAAGAGGGGAGAGGGGGAGAGAGAAGAGGGAGGAAGGAGGTAGAAAGATGATGGGGGAATTGAGGAGGAGGGAGGGGAGGGGAGAGAGGAAGAGGGGAGGGAGGTAGAAAGATGATGGGGTGGAATTGAGGGGGAGGGAGGGAGGGAGGGAGGGAGAGGGAAAGGTGATTTCCTCGCTGGAATTGATGTTCGGAAACGTTGTGACATCCGCGTATTAACTGGAAACCTCTTTACTCTCTCTTCTCTCTCTCTCTCTCTCTCTCTCTTCTCTCTCTCTTTCTCTCTCTCTCTCTCTCTCCTCTCTCTCTCTCTCTCTCTCTCGCTCCCTCCCTCCCTCCCTCCCTCCCTCCCTCCCTCCCTCCCTCTCCCTCTCCCTTCTCCCTCTCCCCTCCCCTCCCCCTCCCTCCCCTTCTTAGTAATCCAACTGGATACTCCGTTACATAGCATCTTTATCATCATTTTCTCTCTACGAATCGCGACCATCTTTGTTTACACATAGCCCTCGCACCGTGCATAGGCCTACAATCCTGCAGGTCTGACCACGCCCCTTTTCTCCCCCTCGGCAGGAGCAAAAACGAAAGCTCTTCCACACTCCGCTCTACGACTCGGAGGTGGCGCTGAAGAAGCTCTATATCCAGACCGTTCGCCGCCTGCCTGCCTTCGCGTGCCACCTGCATCAGGTGAAGGAGCTCCTGCGAGGGAAGACCAAGAAGAAGGTGAGGGGGTGGAGGGTTTTCGGGGTTTCTTTTTCTTTTTCTTTCTTTCTTTTCTGTTTTTTTTTTTCTTCTCTTCTTCTTCTTCTTCTTTTTCCTTTTTCCTTCTTCTTCTTTCTTCTTCTTCTTTTTTCTTTTCTTTCTTTCTTTTGTTCCTTCTTCTTTTTCTTTTTCTTCCTTGATTTTCTTCGTTTTGCTTTAGAAAAAAAAACTGTAGATGTAGCTATTTTATTCTGTTTTTTGTTTTTTTGTTTTTGTTTTTGTTTTTTAGATTTGATTTTTAAAGTAGTTTTGCTGATTTTTAGTGTTCATGATACGACACAACCTTGGCTTTCACTAACGATCCTCATCATCGTTGTGAAATGTTAGCTTAAAGAATGTGAATTTTGTCTTTTGTGGTACATATCTTTATTCTCTTTCTTACTTCTTCTTTTTGTCCCCTCTCGCTTTCTTTCTTCTTTGTCTCTCTCTCTTCTCATCTCTCTCTCTCTCTCTCTCTCTCTCTCTCTCTCTCTCTCTCTCTCTCTCTCCTCTCTCTCTCTCTCTCTCTCCTCTCTATATATATATATATATATATATATATATATATATATATATTATATATATATATATATATATATATATATATATTATATTTATATATTTATATATATAATATATTATTATATATATATATATCCATCTCTCTCTCTCTCTCTCTCTCTCTCATAATAAAAAAAAATGACTTTTGTTACTCTTTTTTTATTCTCTCTTCTCCTATCTATCTATCTATATATCTATCTCTATATATATTCTATATCTCTCTCGCTCATCTATCTATCTATTTATATATTTTATATTATTATATATGGGTAATGTATATATATATATTTATATATTTATATAGCTTTATATTTATATATTTTATAATATTTATATAATATCTCATCTCTCTCTCTCTCCTCATAAAAAAATTGACTTTTTGTTACTCTTTATCATTCTCTCTCCTCTCTCTCTCTCTCTCTCTCCTCTCTCTCTCTATGCTCTCTCTCTCTCTCTCTCTCGCTCTCCTCTCTATCTATGTATCTACTCTCTCCGATCTCCATTCTTCCTCTCTCCTCTCCCTCTCACCCATATATGATTTCCTTTGTGCTACATGTTTTTATTATCTCTCTCTCTCTCTCTTTCTCCCATAATATGACCCTCTATGGACACCAACCTATGCCCATCTATGCCCACCAATGTAACCAGGCCCTTGGGTATCCTGCACAGGCATCTCGTCTGCTGGGCATCGGAGCCAACACCATTGTCCTTCTCGACACCAAGACCAAGATCCTCGCCAAGGCACAGCACACGCAGGATCTGATTCAGGTGAGCAGGCGGGATGTGGGGGGGGGGGATTTTTTTGATTGTTGGTGTTGTTGTTTTGTTTTTTGATTGTGTGTTTGTTTGTTTGTTTTTTGTGGTGCAGGTAAGGTTCAGAGAAGGGCGATGATCGAGGGTTTGTCTTCGTTTTGTGTGTGTGTGGGGGGGGGGGGGGTCGTTTCTTTGTTTTCTTGTTTCTTTCGTTTTTTTGTCGTTTCTTTCGTTTTTCTTGTCGGTTCTTTCGATTTGTTTTGTCGTTTCTTTCGTTTCTTTTCTTCGTCTTTTTTATCTCACCAAAGCACAGCACAAATATCCAGGTAAAAGAAGCTAATCGGAGAATTGACTTTGTCTATTTTAGCGTTTTCATTTTTTTTCAGCGTTTTCGTTTTTTTTTTTCATTCTTTCTTTCTTTCTTTTTTTTATCTGATTTTCCTTTTTTATTCATTTATTTCCATGATTGTTATTTTCTTCAATTCCATTATCTTTTCGTTTTCTCAATTTTTTTCATTATTTTGGTACATTTTCCTACGTTTTCCCCCTTTTTTGGTTTTCTGTTGCTTTTAGAATCGTGTCCTTTTTTATCATAATTCATCGTTCCCTTCGTTTTTATAGGTTTAGTTAAACTTTCCTTCGTTGTAATTTGTTTTTTTCCTTTGTTTTTAATCATCTTTTTATTTATTTAAGTTATCGTTTAATTTGTTTGTTTATTTAGGTTATCTTATTTATATTGTTTGTTTATTTAAGTTTATTTATTTATATTGTTTGTTTATTTAGGTTATCTTATTTATATTGTTTGTTTATTTAGGTATTTATATT
>NW_020870171.1:321555-326555 GCF_003789085.1 Penaeus vannamei | reverse complement strand
GATATAATTGATTAAAAAAATAATAATAGGAAAAATATGAAATGTATTACATATAAAAATAAAAAATGTATTTAATATAAACAAATTAGTTGATACAAAACCCGCCATATTTCTTCGAATACCCGACCTTCCAGGACCTCACAAGATGCGTGCAACACTCTGCAAGATGCGCGCAATTGAGTCGAGTTTGCGTTCAGTTTGCAGTCTTTGTGCGTGGCAGAGTCTTATCTGCCTCTGAAGCTCTCCACTTCCTTCTAAAATGGGAACAAAAAGGAAGTGAAACAACAGTGACGGGCAGAAATCGAGACAAAGACCCTTGGGAAAGACCCTTCTTTGCGCCCTTGAAAAACTCTTTTTAAAGGCTTTTCTCTCTTGCGTAATAGTAAAGAGGGAGGGAAGGAGGGAAGGAGGGGGAGACAGAGATAGAGAGAGAGAGAGGGAGAGGAAGACGAATACAGAGGGAAACAGAAAGAGAGAGGGGCGGAGACAGATAGAGAGAGGGGGGGTAGAGAAGGAGACAGAGAGAGAGTGGGTGGGAGGGGGGAAACGAATACAGAGAGAAACAGAAAGAGAGAGGGGGGCGGAGACAGAGAGAGAGATAGTGCGACGAAGACAGAGAGAAACAGAGAGAGGGGGGGGAGGCGGAGACAGAGATAAAGGGAGAGGGGGGGGGTAGAGAAGGAGACAGAGAGAGAGTGGTAGGGGGGGAGGCGAATACAGAGAGAAACAGAGAGAGGGGGGGGCGGAGACATAGAGAGAGAGATAGTGCGGGAGGGGGAGACGAAGACAGAGAGAAACAGAGAAAGAGAGGGGGGGCGGAGACAGAGACCGAGGGAGAGGGGGTCGTTGTTACCTCACACTGTTCGTCTTTTCTTTCCGTAATTAGTTCTCTTCTGTGGCTTTGATAGAGTTTTGTTTACTTCTCCGCTAAGAAAACGACTCTGATTTTTTCTGACTTTCTTTCTGCAGTTTCTCGCTTTCTTTCTTTATTCTTTTCTGTCTTTCTTTCGTTCATTCTTTAGTTTCTTTCTCTCTTTTCTTTATTTTTTGTCTCTTTCTTTAGTGTCTCTCTTTTTGTCTTTCTAGATTTTTTCTTTCTTTCTATTCTTTAGTTTCTTTCTTTCTCTCTTTCTTTCGAGGTAAACTATTTTGAGTAGTTGGTGATGATTTGGTCGAACAACATCGTTGTAGTTTAGATTATTATCGCTGTCCACCTGCTGTCAGTCATCACCTACCTGCCAGTCATTAGTCATCATATACCTGTCAGTCATCAGCTATCACTTACCTGTCAACTTATCAGTCAACTTACCTGGCAATTTATCAGTCAACTTACCTGTCAGTCAACAGTCATCACCTACCTGTCAGTCATCAGTCACCACCTACTTGTCAGTCATCAGTCACTACCTACCTGTCGTTCATCTGCCATCACCTACCTGTCAGTCACCAGTCATCCCCCGCTTGTGAGTGACATAATACCCTCGTTAAAAACACAAAGACCAGCTCGATAATGTGTGGAGTGAAAAAAGGGATAAATGGTGTTAAAATATTCATAGCAATCTTCAAAAGTGCGGGGAAAAAGGGTTTGTAAATATATATTGTGGAGTATAGTATAAGATTTGAGTAATAATAATAATAATATGATGATGATAACAACAACAATGACTAACAGTTAATTGCGTTCAGGAGAGAACCATTAGGTAGTCGATGTATTGACAGGATTCATAAAAAAAATATTTTGGATTCAAAAAGATCGTTGGTAGAAGAGAAATATAAACTCGTGAGTCTTTTAGTTTGAAGTGTGATGACAAGCACGGTTTCCCCTTGCTGGTTGAAGTTAACATTTACAAAACGGTATAAGTCAGTTTTCTCAAAAAAAGAAAAAATAGGGTGAACAAGCAAGAATTATTCAAGGTAATTTTCCAACATTAATAGTATCACCTTTTCCTTAGCAAACGGAAAGAGACCTCTATGAGAGATGAGTTACATGGATTATAGATTAATAAATATAGATTAAAAGATGAAGAAAACAGAGCTTATGTGAACAGATGAAATAAATGAAAAATGCGGAAAACGGTGCTTCAAAACGACCCACTCACTGATCGTCCGAAACAGCTGAGGGTTCGAGCGCGCATCTCGGAATCGGAACAGGAGCGAGGTGCGAATAAGAGACGTTATTCGCACCTCATTATTCTTTCGGAAGGGTGGGGAGTACCATGGGGGGGGGTCTCTCTGGTGGTTGGTTATTGAATTTTGGAAGTAGGATAGGGTGGTTGGTATGCTGGTAGAAAGGTTGTTAGGTAGATTAGGTAGATCGATTATTTGGTTGTTTGGTGGAAAGATAGAGTGGCATCGGCTGGATAGATTCAGTGCGTTTTCTTTTTCATTCTTTTTCTTTCTTTCGTTCTTTTTTCTTTCTTCTTTCTTCCTTTCTTTTCTTTCTTTATTTCTTTCTTTCTTTTTGTACATGGGTAGCTACTGTGGAATTCATGTAGTCCTTTGATTTCTTGATCTTGGGTCGGGTGATATGGAATGTCTTTTGGTGTGGATCTAAAATTATCATATTAGTATTAGTATTTATAGGCTTCAACATATCAAAGTTCTTTTCAGTCTAAATCACGTATTTTATATACGTTATAACTATAAGGCAATAACTAGCAGGTGAAAGGTCTTTTCAAAATATGCAATAGTCATCGTCAGATTCATCTTTAAAAAACAAAATCATTACTACTATTATTACTGTATTGTTATTATTATTATTATTACAAGGATGACACAAACCAGATTTGTTGATTTTATCTTATTTTGCAAAAATATTTCACTCATTTTCACCTGATACTGCAAGATCTTATTCTGTGTCAAACACTATAATCATGTTCGTATATACACCATCTTAGAGGTTGACATGTAAACACACTTCTTGGCAAGGATTCGAACACATTCTCTCCAAATAACATATATGCGAACACCATTTAGTGTTACGTTACAGTAAGAGTAAAATCTTCCAATATGAGGTTAAATGTATTGTAAAAAAATGAAATAACGCGATTAAATACGATGAAATCACTAGATCCTGTTCTCTGATTTTTTACAAGACAATGGAACCGGCTTTTGCAAAATTAGATGAAATCTTTGTTTCCGATGCCAGAGCCACTGAGCCTGGCGTCTAGTAGAATTAAAGCAATTTCCAAGATAATTTTCAAAACCCGGCGTGAGTAGGTTCAACTGAACCTAAATACTTGAATAAACTGAACCTTTTTTTCCCGCCAACGACGCTTGACTTTAACCTTAACCTAAACATTTGGATAAACCGAACATTTTTTCCCGCCAACGCCATTTTAACCTCAACGCCAGTCACCTGCAGTCTTTGTGTATATAAATCTTTCTATCGCACCTGCATCTTCTCTTATATTAACTGCCGTTCCTCCGTTCCTCCTGCAGTGGCGGACGGGCGGCGGGCGCTCCCATGACCGCCTGGTGCTAGAGTTCCGCGGCACGAAATGGACCTTCAGCGTCGGCTCCAGCGCGAGTCTCACCGACCTGGGCCGCGCGCTGTGGGCCATCTTGCAGAGTGAGGACCCGCTGCAGATCACGGGGCCACAGCAGGGCCACGCCGTCACGCACAGGGGAGGTGAGTTGACGTGGCTGTTCTTGTTGTTGTTGTTTTTTGGATATTTTCTTTGGTTTATTTGTTTTTGTCGTTTTTATTCTTAACGGGGTAGGTGTGTGTGTTTTTTGTCATGGTGCAGAGGGAGAAGGAAGAGAGGTCTCTGGCCAAGGTGCGTAGGGTGGTCGAGTTTCTTGGCCATAGAGCTGAGGGGGTTTTGGAGAAGTATTTTAGACACAACGCAAGGGGGAGATAAGTTATTTGGCCAGACTACATAGGAGGGATCAAATCCTTGGCCACAGCACACAGACGAGGGAGGGAAGTTCCTTGGCCACAACAGCACACGGGAGGGAAGTCCCTTGGCCACAACACACTCAAGGGCCTTTCTCGGCCACGGCGCAGCAAAGAACCGAGTTCCGTGGCCGAGCGCAGAGGGGAGAGGCGCTTCCTTTCCGCAGCGCGCGGACGTAGCCTGATCCGGAGGCTCACCTTACGCGCCTCATTAAATAAACTCCGCTGTAAATGTTGAAGATCCCGGTAAGGCAATCCATCCTTGCCCTCGCACTCTCGCTCGCACTCTCGCTCGCACTCGCCCTCGCGCAGGATGCCCTCCATGTTCCCGAATACAGTCTTCCTCTCCCTTCCCCCGCGCCCAGGTGAGCTCGTGCGCCGGGGAGCCTGCCTGGGGATGCTCTACTCCGCCGAGCTGGAGCGCCTGCAGAAGCTCCTCCATTTCCCCGAGGAGGTGGCGCTGCAGCTGACGGAGGTCGAGTACGAGCTCTACTACCGGGTGCCGCCCATCGCCTACGTCAGGCATGTCACCAGCGACCTCCGACCTCGCCCTCATGCTGACAACCTGCCGGCGACGCCCTCCGTGGCCCATCTCACCAAGAGGTTCCAGGAGGTTAGTATAGTCTGCCCTTAAAATGCTCCGTTCTTTATGGTCGTTGGCCTTCCTGTGCCTGTTGACTTATAGACTGCTGCTTTCTATAGTTATTTTTATATACAGGTGTTTCTTCTTATATCTATTTCTATGTACAGGTGTTTCTTCTTATATCTATTTCTATATACAGGTGTTTCCTCTCATATCTATTTCTATATAAAGGTGTTTCCTCTCATATCTATTTCTATATAAAGGTGTTTCCTCTCATATCTATCTCTAAATACAGGTGTTTCTTGTATCTGTTTCTCAATACATCCGTTTCTTTGGGTATATTTCTGTCCCCCTGTATACTAGTCTTTATATACGCATATCTTTATTGGTTTAAATATCTTATCACTTTATATGCCGATTTCTATGTAGATCTATGTCTTTATACGTATATTTGTTCATATATTTGTCTTTTATTTGCATATTTCTACAAACACCTATTTCTTTATAAACCTTTATCTACAA
>NW_020870171.1:289055-314055 GCF_003789085.1 Penaeus vannamei | reverse complement strand
TCCAGCATGGTGAGCACGGGAGACCAGGAAGACGAGGCAGGCAGCGGCGAACTGGAGGATTACCGTCCCGTTCAACCGCTGAGCAACGACCACGGGGTCACCCTCATACCCCTGCCCAAGTCGACAGTGGGACTCAATCTCCACACACTCCAGGTTAGAGGCTCCGGCACAGTGGAATAGAATAGGTTGATGGGTGAAGATGTAGAGGCCCTTGCACTGTGAACGAGAATATGTAAATATGTGAAATATGTAGAGAGGTTAGAGGCTCCGGCACAGTGGAATAGAAAAGGTGGATATGTGAAGATCTAAGGATGTAGAGAGATAAGTTAGAGACTCATGCACAGTGAAGGAGAATATGCAAAGAGAGGTTAGAGGCTCTTGCATAGTAGAATAAAATATACAAATATGGAAAAACTGTGATGTGTAGAGATAGGTTAGAGCCTATTTTGATTGCGACGAACCTATTTTTGTGGAAATGTTGGTTATTTTTCGACTCAAAATTTCTGCCAGTGGTTATAGTGACATCTGATTACGAAAAGAGAAAGAGAAATTGAAAGAAAATAATAGAGAAAATCAAAATCAGAATTAAAAAAAGAAATCCCAAGAGAAACATAACCACAGACCCTCAGACCCCTCTCTCACCCGTCCCTCTCTACCTCCTCCTTCCAGATCCTCCACCATGGTACTACCGTCGTCTACTGGGACCCTGAGAGTGGACGCAGCTGCCTCGTCTACCTTCGCCTGGAGCGCTGCAACGGGACTCTCACTTGGTGCCGTCCTCCGTGGTCAGCTCTCAAGACTGGCCACTCCTCCTCTCAGCCAGACTACATTCTCAGTGCTAACCCCGAAGACCTGGTGTCTCCTGGCTCTTCGGCTCTCCTCGTTGGTGGATAGCTTGAAAGATAGATAGATAGATTGATAGATGATATAGATAGATAGTTAGATTGATTGATAGATGATATATATAGAGAGATAGATAATATAGATAGATAGACGATATAGATAGATCGATGATATATCGACAGATAGTACTCATATAGATAGATCAGTGATATATCGATAGATAATATAGAGAGATCGATAATATATAGATAGAGGATATAGATAGATCGATGATATATCGATAGATAATATAGATAGATCGGTGATATGTAGATAGATAATAATCTGCTAATTCGAAAGACTTGGTGTCTCCTGGACTACCTCTGAAGTTGTTTCTTTTTGTGATGTTTGATTTCAAGGAGATTGAAAACGAATTTAAAGTTTTACAATAGTCTAATGAAAATTTAAAGAAAAGAAACAAATATATTATCGTAGGATATTTTTTTTTCTCCTTCCAAATGCAAATCTAATAAATGTATGCACGATTTCAGTATTCCACATCTCCTGAACTGACGGGGGGGTCACCTGAAGAAGGTTTTGTACAAATTGCATGCCTGAAAGAGATCGAACCTGGGTCTCGTGACGTCAACTGCTCAGCTGTTGCCAGAAGGTACGTGCGAATTGGACTGTGACTTTTAGTGACCGGTCTTACTCCTTAGGTGGTGTTGTAAGGGACTTCGTTATATGTGATGGTGTAACTGTTTTATTCGGGGATGTATGAGGGGAAAATGATTTTGATTGATGTTTTTTATTTCTTTTTTTTTTCTTTTCTTCTTTCTCCTCTTTTTCTTCTTTAGTGAAGGTGTGGTTGTGATCTTTTCTGTCCCTTAGTCGTTAAAGAATTAATGTTTCGTCTTGTGTGATTTTGACTTTACAAGAAATTGCGAGGTTGAATACGATGTCAGGAATACCATTTGTAATGCTTGCTGTTTTACTTATTATAAGGCGATTTTCTTGTTGAGATTTTAAGACTCAGTTCTCGTTATCGAAATCTTTTGTAAGTTTCTTATAAGAATTTTATGGCATTTTTTCTGTTCTCGTTATCAAAAGCTTTAATAATTATTCTCTCAGGGCCATTTTAAACTATTTACTTTTTTCTTTTTTCTTCTTTTTCTGTATCTTCATCTTCTTCTTCTTCTGTATCTTCATCATCGTCTTCTGTATCTTCTTCTTCTTCTTCTTCTTCTGTATCTTCATCTTCTTCTTCTTCTTCTCTATCTCCATCTTCTTCTTCTTCGTCTTCATCTTCCTCCTCGTGTTCTTCATCTCCTAATTGTCCTCCGGGATTTTCCAGATACTATTTAGACGGCCCCATCAGCTCCGACCACTGCGTCACCCTGGTCTACGGAGCCAACCTTGCAGACAACCGCCTCATGGTCTTGGTCGCCCCGCCCTCTGTCGCTAAACTTTGGTGCCAAGGATTACAGGTTCGTGCGGGGCTGGAGATGCCTCTTTTGTTTTTTGATGATGTCGTTGAAGATAATTATTATTGTTATTTATTTATTTTTTTTTTTTATTGTTTTAAAGATCTTTGTTGCGTGTGTTTTTTCTTTGATATATATTATTTCTTTCTTTTTTTAATGAATTGTTTTTTTATGAGGGCTTATCTTCTTTTCTTTCATTAGGTGTTGGTTCGAGCGCAGAGAAGACTGGCAAGCATAAGTGATAAGCGCCTTTGCTGGCTGAAGGAGCAATATCTTAAGCTTTACTTCGAGGACGAGGGATGCAGTGGACCAAAGCCCGCTGAGGCAATTAAGGTGAGAGAGAGCGTAGGGCAAGAGATTGTTTTAGGGTAAGGGGTGTTTTATGGTAAGAAATAGTTATATAGGCATATATATATATGTGTGTGTGCGTGCGTGCGTGCGTGCGTGCGTGCATGCAATGCACATACACACACACACGCACACACACACACACACACACACACACACACACACACACACACACACACACACACACACACACACACACACACACACACACACACACACACACACACACACACACACACACACACATATATATATATATATATATATATATATATATATAATAATATATATATATATACATATATACATATATATATAATTTATGTTTCTTTTTTATTACATTGTCGTTTTCTCTCTCTTTCATTTCCATGCATTTCATTTGACGCTTCTGCAATGAAATAGAAAAGAAATCCCCTCTTTGGTTCCTCTAATATCCCCTTGCCTTGAACCCCAGATCTTCGGCGGGAGGAACTGGGGGACCTCGACCGTCGGCGGGAGCATGTCGCCCCAGGACCCCACCGCCGCCAAACGGGGCTCCGGCTCCACCAAAATCAAGAAGCTGAAGCCGCAGGCCACCATGAACATTGTCAAGGTACGGTCTCGTGCGTCCGTGGGAGGGGAAGGGAAGAAAGTCGTATGTGTGTTTGGTTTTCTTGTGTAAAATGGTGGTATTGGTAATAGTAATGATAATAAATAAATAAGCGTAAAAAAGGAATATATATATTTGTATGTGTTTGATAAATAGGTATTTAAAAATAAATAAATGTTAACATGAAATAGAATAGAAACAAAATGAAATGAAACCATTGAAAGGGCCTCTCACCACTGCACCTTCTCCCCCAGGACGGCGCGCGCGTGAGCGAGGAGCTGCGCGTGGCCCCGTCGCCGGCGCTGTCCACCGCCAGCCGGAGGACGATCGCGCCGCCCGTGCACCCGTCGCCGCCGCGCTCCAGGTCCTGCGACACGACGGCCGAGCACCTGATCGGGCCGGCGACGCACCCGCCCATCCTACATTCCCCGGGCCTCGGCAGAGCGTCCTACGACCACGCCACCGGCCTCCCGTCCCCGTCGCAGCAGAATATTGGGTACAGGTTTGTAAAGGTTCATGAGGAATTCTAGAAAGAAAATGGCAATTTGTTGTTATAAGATCTGTGTGTATATTTGAAGGAGGACTTTTTAATGCGACGGTTGATGAGGTGCAACCCCCCGTAGGGAACGCAGCCGGTCGGGGGGCGCTGGCGAATTCATGACCGTGACCCCGCGGGGCGTGCGGGGGGAGCCCATCACACAGGCGGCGGCGCTGGACTTCACGGACTTCGTGGTGCTCTACAAATCGTTCAGTCTGCGCGCGAGAATCGACCTGAGGGAGCTGTTCAGAACGCTGGCCATCACCCGAAAGAGTCTCTCGGACAGTTCCCTGGAGGACCCCGTGAGTCCCGCGTCGCCCCCAAGTCCGCTGTACAGGCCGGCGCTGTCCAAGAGGACGCTCCTCACCAGAAACACCTCCTTAGATCTTCTAGTCTTCAAGAATAACTGCCACAAGAAAAAGATTTTCGACGCCATTGCAGTTGCGAGCATCGTGACCAACTGCGCAGGACTTGATAGTTCCAAAAGCCAGGTAAGGCTTAAGGAAGTTCATATTTACTTCCTTCTTAAAATCTTTGTATAATCATTCATGTAATGAAAGTTCTAATAAAGTACCCACAAATGTATGTTTTTTTATGGGTGTGTGTGTCTTTATGTGTGTTTGTCTGCATCAGTCTGTGTCTGCATTTGACTGTGCCTACGTTTGCCTGTGTCTGTGTTTAGCGGTGTCTACAGTTAGCTGATTCCGTTATATTGCTTGCAGGTCATCACAATGCAAGAGCTACGCAGGTTCCTTGAGGAACACCAAGGGGAATGTCGTTCAGATGAAGAACTTCGAAGTCTTCTCGACCGCCATGAACCTGATCCAACGCTCAGGTTTGTCCAAAGATATTTTTCCTTTCTCAGTTTAATTAATCAAGCAGCTTTATTATTGTAACATAGTTTCTGGCATGGTTCCTCGGGTAATTCCCTTTGCTTCCTCTTTACAGATCTCAAGAACTCTTGTCGTTTGAGGGGTTTGCCAGATTCATGATGGACGAGGACAACTACGCCTTCTTGGATGAGCGCTCCGTGCCTGACGAGAATGACATGACGCTGCCCCTGTCCAATTACTATATCGCTTCCTCACACAACACCTACTTAACGGGGCACCAGCTTAAGGGGGAGTCCTCGGTTGAGCTGTATAGCCAGGTGGGTGACCAAGGGACCTGTGTGGTTGAGGTCTTGGGCTCAGACAGGACAGGTGGACGATCTGTAATTCTAGAATGGCCTTTGGAATTTATGAAATGGATAGAAAGTGGGTTCTCTGATTCACAGATGAGAAAGAGATGGTTTGTCATCATAGAATGGCTTAGAAATTAACGAATCGGATAGAACGTTGGTTCTTGGACTCATAGAAGATAGGTAGTTGATTTCCAAGTACAGAAAGGTCTAGAAAGTTATAAAAGGATGGAAAATTGTTGTTTCTTGAACGTCTTATACGATTTGGTGGTTGAGAATGATGGCTCCTGCTTTTCAGGTGCTATTGACTGGTTGCCGTTGCGTTGAACTGGACTGCTGGGATGGAGACGATGGGACCCCCCTCTCATACCTTCACCACCAAGATTCCTTTCAGGTTCGTATGATAGGGGCTCTGTATCAATTGAACGTTGGGATTCTGTGGCTTTTTAAATTTCTCGGTGAATTAAATAATCATAATGAATTGCGATTAATTAAGGGTAATGTGGGACACTCCTTTTCACACTGATAAGGAAGTAAACGTCTCTCTCTTTGAGCCGGTTCTTTATTGTATTCAGTTGATGCTTATATTCACCGTCGCCTCGCATTGCGATCAACACAAGATGTGTGTAACTCGAGACTAACAAGAGCACGCCTTCCATACAGAAACGTCGTGGAAACAATAAATCGCAGTGCCTTTATCACTTCTCCGTACCCCATCATCCTCTCCATCGAAAACCACTGTTCGGTTCAGCAGCAGGCAAGGATGGCGCAGATCTTCATGCAGGTCTTTGGCGAGAAGCTGGTCACCAAGTTCCTGTTCGAATCCGATTTCTCCGAGGACGTCCACCTCCCGAGCCCCTCCCAGCTCAAGTACAGGATTCTTATTAAGGTGAGGATTCTTGTTGTCTGTTGTTGTTGTGAAAGGAAATTGTTTTTGTTTTCTCTTTTTGTGAAATGAAGAATTATTCTTGTTTTCTCTTGGTGCGAGATGAAGGAATGTTCTTGTTTTCTCTTGTTGAGGATGGGGAATTATTTTACTGTAACTGTTATTATCGTGGACGTGCAGTGTTTTTATCATTTTCGTCTGCAATATTTGTTCTGCTCCAGTTTGGTGTGTTTTGTTTCACACATTTATATATACACACGACTGTATTTTTCTTTCTTTTTCTTTTTTTCATCAGTGGGGATAGATTACACACGTCACCTATAACATCTAATTCTCATATATTTTAAGATGCGGTCATGTGAAATTATATATTCTTTTCCCTAGCTTTAAAAAAAAAAACATGAATAGATCCCACAGTGCAAATCGAAGATTACACACGTCACCTATAACATTTAATTCTCATATATTATAAAATGCGAAATCATATGAAATTATATTTACTTTTCAATAACATGAAACCATGAATAGATCCCGCAATACAAAACGAAGATACACGCACGCACACAAGTTACTTCTGTGTCGTGCAATGGTTAACGTGCTGGCTTTGCAATCTTTCTGACCTGCGTTCGATCCTGTGCGCTACCAACGGATGGTAACCCTGGCCATTCCTTGCACACAGGGGATATTTAGAAGCAAAAATAAAACACAGTATGTCACAGCAAACAATATCCATTGTAACAAATGGAATTGAAACTAAGTCTTTCAATCTGTCCAAACACACCTTACTATGACCCAATATTTTTTCTTTAGAACAAGAAACTCGTGGCGGACATCGGCCCTGGATTGAGCGTTCGGGGGCTCTCCAACAAGCCGAGTGGTCGGACGAATTCCCTGGTGAGCAACGCGTCGACGGGGTCCCTGAATGAGGCCGAGACCGATGACGAGGACGACGATGAGGATTATGATGATGAAGGTATGGTGAGAGGATAGAGAGAGAGAAGTTCGTGGAATTGGGTATGGTGAGAGGATAGGGAGAGAGAAGTTCGTGGGATTGGGTGGAAAAGGAGGATTGTGAAAGCAGGTTTGAGTCAGAAATCGTAGTGTGGAATTGGGTGGAAAGGTAGGGATGTGAAGGTATGGTGAAAGCAGGTGTGGAACTTTGTGGAAAGGTAGAGTAACCAGAAGTTTTAAGCGCTCGGTATATTCCGGCCATCTTCGAACGAGTGGGAGAGGACTCTACTTGGTGTCTTAGCAGACAAGAAAAAAATATTGAATAATAATATCTGAATAATAAAAAATAGACATTGAATATTGAAGATATTTAGAACACCCAGTTCATTTTTATGTGATATCTATATTAACATACACTTTGTAAGACATGAGATAAGGGAGTAATCAGAGAATGATTAGGAAAAATGGTTTCCTCGTTAAATGCCATGTTTTGTAATTACTGTTTTAGAGACGTTTCAGCCATGGCAGAGGGGCAATATTGTAGGTCGACACAATGCTCTCTGAGATATGAAATATTTAGACTTCCTTTCATGTTATCACTTCAGATTGATCAGCAAAGAATATAATGATAAATTGTGAAATATACATATAGACCCTGCGTAAGGCTTGAAATGCTGGACTATTTTTTAGCACAAAGGTAGAAATCAATGATGTGTCCCATTCCTTTTCCAGACCACAACCCCTTCGACGTGACCCACCCGGACAGCCTGTTCGAAGACGAGAAACACTGCCTAGTAATTAAGAGCGTGTCGATGGGGACGCGAACCGAGTCCCTCTCCAGCGCCGAGGGAAATCGCCTGCGGCCAAAATCTCAGAGCGACGAAAACCTGATCGACGACGACACTCCGGTCCCCAAGGTCAAGAAGCAGAGTAGTCAGATCGCGAAGGAGTTGTCCGACCTCGTCAACTACTGCCAGGCTGTCAAGTTCCACGGTTTCAATCTCGCCAGCCCGCGGGAGTCCGTCAAGGCCAAGAAGATCGGTGGGCGAAAGAGCACCGTGCAGCCGCCCATCATCACAAACACGCCCATTCTGGTCCACACGCAGATGGCTTCGGATCCTAGCCGCCTGGAGCCGATCCTGCAGCCACCCATCCTGAAAAGGCCGATGGGCGTGCATCCGTGTTACCAGTGCTCTTCGCTGAACGAGAACCACGCAAAGCGACTGTGCAGACGCCAGCCTTTGGATGTCATACAGCACACAGAGACACAGCTGATGCGCACGTACCCAGCGGCCATGCGCATCGACTCTTCCAATTTTAACCCACTCTATTTTTGGGCATTTGGTATCCAAATGGCTGCACTGAACTATCAGACCGATGACACATACTTGCATCTGAACTACGCGATGTTTGAGCAGAATGGTAGGTGTGGGTACGTTCTGAAGCCGAGAGTGATGTGGGACTACAACCATATGATGTATAGAAGATTCAATCCTTTCGACAAGGAGTTCGATGGCCTCCACGTGTTGAATCTCAAGGTTTCTGTGATATCAGGACAGTATGTTTGTGCAAATAATTTCCAAGGGAGTCCACAAGTAGAGGTCGAGATTCTTGGCATTCTTGTTGACTGTAATAAATTCAAAACCAAGGTGATTCATAGGAACTCGTTCAATCCCATTTGGAACGATACTTTTAATATAAGGGTGATGTTCAAAGACCTGGCCTTTTTGCGCCTCACGGTAACCGACACGGCGACTGGGCACACGACGGCACAGCGGATCCTGCCGCTGGGGCGTCTGCGACGAGGCTACCGCCACGTGCGCCTCCGCAACCAGCAGAACCAGCCGCTTCCCGTTTCTACGCTCTTCATTTACACGCTGATGGAGGAGGAGGAGTACGAGATCCAGCAGCTCTCGCCGAGAATGGACTTGAGCACCGACTCGGCGAAAGTGAAGGAGTCCGACGTTGAGCACCATGAAATCACACCCACAGTGCCCCTCAAAAGAAGAAAGTTCTTCGTGAAGATCCACGGCGTCGTCCCAGACGAGCCATACACGGTGATCAGTGCAACCCAAGAGTGCACAACTAGAGACGTCATTAGCAAGGCTGTGGCGAGAATAGGCAAAGGAGCTCGCCTGGAGGACTACATCCTCATTGAGGAGGTGGCCAAGGGGTGGCAGAGGAAGGGGGACAACCCCACCACGCAGCGCATTTTGGACATCAACGAGCGCCCTCTGGAGGCTCAGGCTCACTGGCAGGGAGAAGGAAAGTTTGTCCTGAAGAAGACCTCGGACGACCCGAGCACGAGAGCCTGGCTGACCACCATCATGAGCACGGCTTCGAAGGAGAAGAGGAAAAGAAATACAGAAGGAGAAATGTCCGAAGAAGCGAAGGGATGGGAAGAAGAAGATAATTTCTTGGTGTGTGTGTATAATGTGTCAGCTCAGATCCCGTACACGATTCTGAAAGCTCCGACGTCAAGCACTGCCCAGGACATCTTGGCACAGGCACTGGTGAAGGCGCGCCGCAT
The DNA here is from genome assembly GCF_003789085.1 of Penaeus vannamei. Classification (NCBI taxonomy): domain Eukaryota; kingdom Metazoa; phylum Arthropoda; class Malacostraca; order Decapoda; family Penaeidae; genus Penaeus; species Penaeus vannamei. The sequence continues at coordinate 304,727 of NW_020870171.1, read as the reverse complement.
GGAGGACCCTGCTAGGTTCGTCCTGGTCGAGGAGCTGGAATACGGCCAGCTCACGGAACTGACCGGAAGCACCACGAGTCGCCGGAAGCCACGCATTGAGCGGAGGGCGTTGCCGGACTCGGAAAACATCTATAAAGTTCAAGCCGCTTGGAAAACGCTCGGGAAGTTAGTGTTAAGAGAACGAGGTGCTGCCCTGGACGGAACCTTCAGCCGGGCGACAGCTGCTGCTTCGGCCCTGAGCTCGACGCTTTCCACCGCCATCAGCCGCGTCAGCCGCTCCAGGCACTACGAGCGGCGGCCCGTCAAGGAGACGTACAGCGACCCGAGCGCCCTCGCCGCCGCGCACGAGAACTTCCCCGACCGCAGGTTCAAGAGCCTGCACGACACGTGGCGGGCGGGAGGCGGCCCGAGTGGCGCTCACTCCGAGGGGGAAATACTCTCCGACGAAGAACACCCGCCATCCGATCTCAGAGCCGCTGTTCACAAGCTAAAGAAAGTTTCTCTAAAGAAGTTGCAGAAAGTATGGAGATAAGTTCGGACCCGATTCTATTTTTACTGTATTTGTCACATATTAATTATTCTGAAGATAATATAGGGGGAAGAATTACTGTAGAGGTGCAAGTCTGATCCTGTTTGTTTTAAGGAATGATCTAAAGACATCTTTTGGTTTTGCTTTTTGAAGAAAGAATGAAACTCGACTATTTTTCCATTATTACGATCTCAGACTCTGGGAAGTTGAGGTTGCTTCCGAGCACGCGTTGGGCAGCGAAGTGTCCCCGTACCAAAGATTATTGTGGTTACACCATTATTAAGCTCAGGCACTGAATCATGTTCATGTACATAAAGACAGTTGACCGAAAACAGTCTTCAGGCGGCGCTAACCCATTGAAAAGCAGCAAGGTGTTCGTCCGCGTTTCCGTTGGAAGAGTCGGGGAGTACCTGTTTGTCTTCACAGTGCACTCAAGTGACTTAATACCTGCAGTTTGAAGGAGACTTTCACTCATTGTAGATAATGTTCAGTGAGATGAAGCCATCCAGTGTTTTTAATCTTACACTTTTATATCACTCTTAAATCACAGAGGACTCAATGGCTGGAGTTAAAGACTAATATAACACGCAGTTTTCTCCCCAGTACAAAGGGAGTTGTTTGTTATTGTGATTGTGATGTTGGTAATGTGTTGGTATCAGTGTCATTATTTTTTGTGAAGAAAGAACGGGTTAAGATGGCCTTACTACAAGGTTTGATTTTGGATTCAATTAGATTTTCATGTAAATATTTGTAAATACAACTTTAAAGTAATTATAACTATGTATATTGCCCTTTCAAATGAAATATTTTGCATAAATACCTCTTCTATGTCAGTGATCATAATTCATATCCATGTTGTAGTTGATGTGTTGTAGATGATGATGTGTTCCAAAGGTTTGTAGATAATGAAATAAGGTGGTTCAGCAGATAGTGATCTGGACAGTTCTATTGAAATATATATTTTTTTGTGCATATCATATATTATTAAGTAAAAGATTATGCAAAGATAAGGCTTAGTCACACTCCCGATCCTATTCAGAATTATACGTGTTTTCCCTATAGTAAAACTCAAATAGCGGTAATCCTGATAACCACACAACAGTGTTGCTGACCACTTTTTATTACAGTAAGGTGTGTTTGTCTCTTATATGAAGATGAAGTTCTACATGCTTACCTATTTAAAGATTCTTTCAATATATTCTGTAAAGATTGGCAGCAGAAATGAACATGACAGTATATTTATTATTTGCAAATTATTTGCTTTTTTGCAATTTTAAGGTATACCTATTTATTGTAAATCATTATTATTATGAAATTAAGTTAATTATATACAGCCTGCATATTGTAAGTACTAGTTATTTTGTGTTTACCAGAAGTCAGGTATCTGACTACAGTAGGGCTCCGTGCTCTATCTTACCTTTCTTTTTGAAAGAGCAGTCTGGTAATGTAATTTTGTCATTTACCACAACTTTACTTACTAAACTTGGCCAACTTATATGATGGAACAGCCCTTCCAGTAGGGGGTGCTCATTCAGTTCTCATGGCTTAGTAAGCAAAAGTTGTAGTGAATAAGATTGTAATTAAAGTTATAGATGTTATTTATAGCGTCTACTGGGGAGTCCAGTGAAGAGAAGTTCCACGAGGACGAGTTCTGTTCGAAAGTTTTAATTTCAAACCATGCTTCATTAAATTGTGTATACAGAATATAACCACTTGGAATTTGTTACAGTATTATAGCTACTTTAAAACACAATTCATATTAACATAATATCTTTATTCTCTGGTGGTTTGCAGCCCTACTGTATTTTCTCCATGGTCTTGCAAATTGCAGTCTTATAATTACATCAGTTTTGAATACTTCTAGCATCTCCTGCGAGCCCTTTCTTGAGGGACTCGCAGCCAAGATTACCTCACCTTTTCTTCACAGTCCATCCTAATTCTTAGCCAAACTGAGGTATGGCCACATCTGCTACAGTATCTAATTGATGATTCTGTGCAACACCTTCTCAGCACTAATCTGCAAGACAGTTGCTGATCATCCATATACATTGTTTATGTGGTGTGAAATCAGAACTTATTAGCATGTGAAGTAAAAAGATCTGGCTTGGTCGTGTAGAAGTAAACAAAGTATTTTTGATAACTATACTATTTTTTTAAGATGACAGCTTACTGGATTTGCATTTATCAAACTTTTTAAACAATTATTTAAATTAACTTGTCTTCCTACAAAGTTTTGCCAATTTATGAATACAAAGTTTTCATATTGATTCTTTTATGTAATTCCCAGTATCATAATTTATTCTAAAGTACAGGTGTTGTTATGAATACTCAATAGGTAATTTTCAAGAAATGACTGCAAAATCTTATATAATTTTTTAAGTTTAAAATATATTCAACAGCTGGTATTCATGTCTTTACATTCTTTTGAGTAGCTTTAAAAAAACATAATATTAATCACAGAAAAAATGCTTTTATTATATTATAAATGTGTTATAAGGAAAAAATATATATATATTAACGATTATTAATATCTCTACACAACAAAGAATCCACTTGCGCAACATCCCACTCCATTTTGCAGATCAAAATACGCATATCATGATACTAAGGAAAGATTTCTAAAAAGTATGACCATTAACATTTCAAATCTTAAATCAGTTTTACAGCCTTTCGACAATCACAGTAAAGTCATCTATTTAAGTGTTATAAACATAGTCATAAGTGTATTTCGTTAGCTAGCAAAGGATGATTCATTTATAGGTTGGACTAATGGTTAAATTTGTAGATATACAGATAACTGAGTAAATCTACTTTGTGCACATATTTACTTGGTGAACAGAGTAGCACGGAAGTAACTAAGAAGTGAGGATTTTTCAACTAGGTATCTTATCATACCTGAGAAAAGTAAAAAATAAATAAATAAATAAATAAGTACTCTGTATTGTTAATTTTGCAGCAACATATGCCTCACTTTATTTGTGTTACTCTGTCAGATATATACATTGTTAGTCAGTCTCTCTGACTACATAATAATGGTGTATATATTTAAGTACTATTCATGATGGCCATTGTTGACTAGTCTAAATTACTTGTTTCAACTGTGACACTGCTAGTCAATCTGATTTTCACTTTCCAAAAAATCACCTTAAATACAATGTAATAATCATTTCATTAATTTCAGTTGACATTTAGATGTCACATAAGAATTATTTAACTTTTTTTTTTGTTTCATAGAACAAATCAAATTATATTTGTATGGCCAGATTACATATATTAAACAGCAAATTACCAATTATACGTCATATTGTAATATGCTGTGTGTGATTTAAAGGTAATGTTCACCAAGTAATTAGTGTAACTGAATTACATACAAAATCCATATCAGTCTGCTTCAATCACCAGTTGACATTCAGTATACTACAGATATCAACACATCAAGTAAAGTGACTTATGAAATATTGTATATGAAAATACAACAAGTGATTAAGACTTGTAGTTCTTTTGTGTTCTACATACATGTCCTATTACAATATAATTCAGCTTTTCTCTTTGAACGTTGCAGTGCAATGTCTTTAATCGGGGAGTGCTACATTTTCTGTTGAGCTTTAAGAAAGTATTCAAGAAAAAAACAAATTTTTGATAGGATCATGTATAGATATCCAATAACTGTCTTTTTGCAGTACCCATTTCAGTCTCTTACACAAATACTAAAATGAAACTGGAATATGGACTTCCTATTAAAAGGACAATAGATAGATACAGTTCACACAGCACAGAAAAAATGATAAAATGTTCACATTTAGTTGTCTGAAAAGTAAATTTATTACTTTGATTGTGAAGTAGTTTTTTCACAAAAAAGCAGTACTGTAAGATGGATGAATTTTATGTTGGTCAGGCTTGTGATATCATATTTCTTCCATTAACTGGATGAGTGTTCGTACTTTGGCATATCAATAAATAAAATGCTGCTACAGTGTAATGCATCAGATATCAAAGGTATTCCATTAAATGTAATTTTGACTGTGCCATATTCTTGAGGTGTTTAATTCTGTAACATACCAAATACTTTTAAAATCGTATGAAAAGTATTTCCCCTTTTTTTCTAGCCAAAACACCTGAATGTATATAGAAATGCACATCTCTATATGTATTCCTTTATGTAAATGAGAATTCATGTGTTCCCCTTCTTTATTATTGTTTGTATGTTCATTATCGTGTGAAAGGTTTAGGATTTAATCGTTTTCTAGGCCATGGTGCATGTAACAACTTTTTGATATCAGTCATTCAGAACAAGCCACACTGTAGACAGGCTTTCATCTCAAGTATTTATGCATGTTGTCAAATGACACAAAAATGAATACTTATATTCACAATGGTATATAAATGTGATTGGTTTATTTGTATCTGTGGTGTTGATACTGTTACTGCTTTGTTTTGTGAATATTTTGAATTCTAATTCCCAATTCAATTCCTTGTTGTTGTTATTTGTTGTGTAAGGATTACTTCTAAAATGGCTGAGTAAGTGTTTTCTACTTTTGATATTTAGATAACTTCTTACCCATTGCCAACGGCCTATATTGAGGGCTGGCGATCGCTACGTCGGTACTTGAAACTTCTTACAGTGAAAATATTGAGTATGTTGGTTGTATGTGTAGATCACTTTATGTAGAAATAAATCTATTATCTTGAAATGAATGATGAACCTTTTTTAACCTTCAAGAAATTATATGTTACTCGATTTATACAAGTAATTAATCATATTACTAAATTAGTGCTGATAGCTACATGAACAATGTAAAAACATTATATATATATGTATGTAGGATTCTACAGTAAATTAAGTTAATCGGATAAATTCTGTAGCTCGTTCCCCATCACTAGAATGAACTATCATGTGTGTTCATTTAATGCCATTTTAAAATTTCTATCATTACTATTAAACTATTATTAAAAATGATCATAATAACAAAAGTAGTAACTGAATGGTAACAGCAATAATTACTACTACTACTATTGCTTTTAATACTGTATACAACTACTACTAATAAAAACGATTACCTCTTTGAACCCTGACATATTTGCTGTCTATTATAGATTTTTTGGGTCAATTCTGCTATAGATGGCTCCATATTTTTTTCTGGGGTGAGAGAAAAAAAAGACCATGCAAAATTAGTTGAGACAAGAGCTGAGGTCCAAGGTAGAAGTGATCATCTTCTTCCTCTTCCTCTTCCTCTTCCTCTTCTTCTTCTCTCCTCCTCCTCTCCTCCTCCTCTCCTCCTCCTCATCATCATCTCATCATCATCATCATCATCATCATCATCATCATCATCATCATCATCATCATCATCATCATCATCATCATCATCATCATCATCATCATCATCATCATCATCATCATCATCATCATCATCATCATCATCATCATCATCATCATGATGATGATGATGATGATGATGATGATGATGATGATGATGATGATGATGATGATGATTGAGATGATGATTATGATATGATGATGATGATGATGATGATGATGATGATGATGATGATGATGATGATGATGAATGATGATGATGATGATGATGATGATGATGATGATGATGATGATGATGATGATGATGATGATTGATGATGATGATGATGATGATTGTTTTTGATGATGATTGTTTTTGATGATGATGATGATGATTGTTTTTGATGATGATGATTGTTGTTGATGATGATGATTGTTGATGATGATGATGATGATGATGATGATGATGATGATGATAATGATGATGATGATGATATGATGATTGATGATGATAATATGATGATTTGATGATTGATGATGATAATATGATGATTTGATGATTGATGATAATGATGATGATGACATGATATTGATGAGGATGATAAAAAAAACTAATAACAGAAAAAAAATCTTTTCAACAATCAAGGACAAGGGTAAATAAGTAGGATTAATAATTGACTCCTTGATGACCAATCACTTGTAGAGCCATCTATGTGCAAACACGGTAAATAAACTAAGATCACATTGGATTTGGCATGCATCTTCCCAGCACAAAGGGTTAAATATTACAGTTATTATATCTGCTTGTGTTTATGGGTAAGAAAATGGGAAAATTTTAATTTTAAAATTACTTTCTACTCTCATGTTCGTTTGGAAGGATTTTTGATTTTGGTGATGATTCCACCCTATGTTGTACTGCATTTAAACATGAACAGCAAAGTGTTATAATGTGAAGAAAAATTTATGTTAAAGATAATTTAAATAACTAAAGATATATCAGTACATTATTATCAAACTGTACTTGTCTTAACAAACATAAATTACAACTATCTTAGCAACACATCTGGTTTTGATGATCCTTAGCTTAACATAATACATATTTCTATGCACTCGAAGTATAGACGCAAGATCCTAAATGTGACTCATGCTACACAAAAACTTGTGTTTCATACATCTATATACTAAAATAAAATACACCAAGTTGAGAAAAGGACAGCAAAACACAGCTTGAAAACAAGTGATTTGAAAAGCAAGCACCGAGGTGCTATGAGAATGAGAAGAATGTGAAGGAACACCATAACCCCTCTCTGCTGCTTTAACAAGCCTGTGAAACTGGGCAATCCTGCTCATCAAGGGTGTTAATTTTCTTGACCTGGGTAGTACAGCTGTGCAAAAATAAAGTTAACATTTATACTTGCTACAACCCCATATTACTTTTCTGTATCTTTACCAATACTGCCTGATTTTTAAAGTTTCACCATGGCAAGTTTTGGCCTTTGATAAATCAAGAGCCTGATTTTACACCCAAGAAAATGTATAGGCTGCTGTTATATATCAAATACAGACTGTACTGTAAAGCACTCAAATGAGTGAAAAAACAATAAATGCATAAAACATATTTATCAAACCAAACAATAAAATATAAATGTATATCTATTCACATGTATAACAGTATAAATAATTAGACTCCAACTAGGTAACTATACAGCACACACTAATATAACATGAAAGTGGGTGATGAAAGTAGAGGAAGGGACCACATATTAGTCCAATTCTATTCCAGGCTCTACATTCCATTCACAACAGAAAGACTTATAATCTTAAATGCCTGATTAACCAAGGGAGAAGAGGACCTACAAGGTAATGGCACAGTGGATATGGCCGGAGGAAACACATACGCACGCACTCATGCACGCACAAAGACAAAAAAGAAGGGGGGGGGGGGACAGGAAAACCCCACCAGTTTTCGAAAGTATGTGCTCAACCATTGCAATAGGAACTATACATACAAAAGACTGCATGCCACAATCAAAGCAAATAGGCCATTAAGGGATAAGCTATGAAAAAAATACCATGAATACAAACCGTACTATGTAAAAGTATAAGAAAAAGCTTTCTTTATATTTGCTTTATTTATTTCAACCTACTTTCACCGTACATTGTCTTACGAAGACCACAGTTTTATTTGTTAGACTTATAACTACAATATATATTCTTATAAAATAACTGATTCTTCCTCTAATTCTTACCTTAAGATGGGAATAAAACTCAGAAAAGTTAAAGTTCCAGCATGAGTTTAAAAGAAACATATACTTTTAAATCTGTGCAAATACATATTATTATTATAATTTTTATTATCATTATTATTATCTTCATTATTATTATCATTATATGAATATGAATATAAATATAAATATAAATATAAATATAAATATAAATATAAATATAAATATAAATATAAATATAAATATAAATATAAATATATATATAATATATATATATATATATATATATAATATATATATATATATATATATATATATATGTACACACACACACACACACACACACACACACACACACACACACACACACACACACACACACACACACACACACACACACACACACACACACACACACACACATATATATATATATTTATATACATACACACATCAATATGTATTATATATATATATATATATATATATATATATAATATAGATAGATAGACAGATTGATTACTTTTCTGGGTATTGTCAACAATTCCATCTTTATGTCAGAATTAAAGGAAGAAATGTCATAGAAAAAAAGGAAGAAGAAGAAGAAGGAAGAAAGAAGGAAGAAAGAAGGAAGAAAGGAGGAGGAGGGAGGAGGAGGAGGAGGAGGAGGAGGAGGAGGAGGAAGAAGAAGAAGAAGAAGAAGAAGAAGAAGAAGAAGAAGAAGAAGAAGAAGAAGAAGAGAAGAAGAAGAAGAAGAAGAAGAAGAAGAAGAAGAAGAAGAAGAAGAAGAAGAAGAAGAAGAAGAAGAAGAAGAAGAAGAAGAAGAAGAAGAAGAAGAAGGAAGAAGAAGAAGAAGAAGAAGAAGAAGAAGAAGAAGAAGAAGAAGAAGAAGAAGAAGAAGAAGAAAGAAGAAGAAGAAGAGGAGGAAGAAGAAGAGGAGGAAGAAGAAGAAGAGGAGGAAGAGGAGGAAGAGGGGGAATGGGAAGGAGAAGGAAGGAAGGGAAAAAAAGATAGTCACACATGTGCCCCACTTTTTAAATTGCATCTGAAGGGAACTAATACTCCTACATACTATGTACATACACCAAGTATTATTTACATGCCAAAGTGCTCTGTATATAAAAATAGAGTAAAATATCTTTCTAAAGTCTTTTTTTTGCTGGCAAAACTTCCATTTCAAGATAAATGGTAAAGGATGTTTTTTAACTTTATCTTACAAGAAGTATCATCAGACAATCTGTATTTGTTAAAATGCAGCACAATAATCATTCAATGTACCATCATCTTACACTATCCCAGCTTAAAAAAACACAAGTTATAAACAAAATGAAACATCCAGTTAGGAAATCATCCTTTATGTCAAAGAATACATCTCTATATATAATCATACTTTAAGATGAACTGGATTTTAAAAGGGTTGTCCCACCTTCAAATAAATCCTTCCTTGTACAGTAAGTGTCTCTAAAATCATCCAATTTTCACACAAAATTGCTGTTAAGCAATTTCCTATATATAATCATACTTTAAGATGAACTGGATTTTAAAAGGGTTGTCCCACCTTCAAATAAATCCTTCCTTGTACAGTAAGTTTTCCTACCTTGTATTATGTCTAAAATCATCCAATTTTCACACAAAATTGCTGTACATAACCAATTTCCTATATATAATCATACTTTAAGATGAACTGGATTTTAAAAGGGTTGTCCCACCTTCAAATAAATCCTTCCTTGTACAGTAAGTTTTCCTACCTCTTATTATGTCTCTAAAATCATCCAATTTTCACACAAAATTGCTGTACATAACCAATTTCCTATATATAATCATACTTTAAGATGAACTGGATTTTAAAAGGGTTGTCCCACCTTCAAATAAATCCTTCCTTGTACAGTAAGTTTTCCTACCTCTTATTATGTCTCTAAAATCATCCAATTTTCACACAAAATTGCTGTACATAACCAATTTCCTATATATAATCATACTTTAAGATGAACTGGATTTTAAAAGGGTTGTCCCACCTTCAAATAAATCCTTCCTTGTACAGTAGGTTTTCCTACCTTGTATTATGTCTCTAAAATCATCCAACTTTCACACAAAATTGCTGTACATAACCTTGAGTAAAGTTGTCTCCTCCACTACAAGGAGTACTGACTTTAATCACTGCACAACAAAATATCTACATATTATTTACACATACATTTATGTAGATATTATAGATGTAGATGTCTATGTATATGTATATTCTTTCTGGACCTTTAAGCTGGTAGATGGGTAAACATCTACTCCATGCTAATGCAGTCACCTACTGGCCAGTGAAGTTCATGGCTTGGCCATCATCCCTTGGTGAGAGACCCTCATTTGCTGCTTCCATTTTCTCTTGTTTGTTGATGGCAGGCATGTAGTTAGGGAGGCGTCCAGGTGTCTTTTGGACGCCCTGTACAAAAAATAATAAAAAATTGGACTCCCTACTTTTAGCTCAGATGCCCTAAAGACGCCCCAATATTTTCATCTCATTTTTCCCAATAACTTTGATGAATATGATAAAATTTTTACCGATTCTAGCCACTTTGTTACTTTCCCTGTCTGTTTACCGCCACCATGTTTCTTTTCCGATGAAATCTCATGCAATCATAATTACATTACATCTCGCGAATTGTGAGACTCACATAACATTGGTTGGTCTTCCGTGACGAAGCATGGCCGAGCACTGTTATTGGCGGTGTATCTGACATTACTTTAACCTTTTTTGCAGGAAGAAGTGCAGGTAAGCATAATTTTTTTAACAATGTTTATAAAAGTGACATAACGCCTTATAACTATAGGACTATTTCAGGGGCATTTCATAGGTTTTTTGGCTTCTTTGGTGGCAACATCAGCCATTTAACATTATTGCATTTAACAAAATTTGCACCCCAAAATGCAAGAAATAGTGTTTAAGAGACATTATTGCAGGTACCCCCCAACAATACTTATGACTGCAGCACTCGCCGAACAGTGTCCTGATGCACCACAGTACCAGCTTAATTGTTGATCTTTCAAATTAGGCTATCATACGAGGACTCTAGGACAGATGAGCATTTACCATCTGTCAAGTGCCTATTTATATGAAGAAATTTACAGCTTTAATTATCTATACATCATATGAATGTGTGTGTATGTCTATTTATATAAATATATGTACATCCATAATTGCATACAAATATGTTTATGCATAGATTATTTTTTTGTGTTACGTGTGTTTTTATGTGTGACTGTGTGTTTGTATATGTGTGATTCTTTTATGTGTGTTTGTGGGTGTGATGTGGATCAACATCTGTGTGAGCACAACCAGGACCTAAAAAAGTGGGGTCAAAGTGGGATATGAGCGTTGATGTAAATGTATCACTGAGTGTGGTTATGAGAATAAAAGTAAGAAAAAACATATTCATGATCATTATCATCACTATTACCATTATTATTTTCATACTCTTCACATCATTATCATTATCATCATTATTACTATTATGACTAAATATCATCATCATAATTCTTATTAATATCAATTATCATTAAAAATTATCTGATTTACTGGTTTGTTTTGAGTCTCATATATCTACCAATGTCAGCAGGTCAGTAATTAACAGTCTTAAAAATTTACAGGTGGATTACCCGTTGCCCAGGAATCAGATGATTAGATTTTGGAGGCAAAGTTATCAGAAGGATCAAAATCAAAATTGGAATGAAAAGGAAGGAACTTAAGGATTTCTCACTTAGCCAATCTGTTTTGAATGCATATGTTAAGAAATGTGTTTTCTTTCTCTAGAGTGTGGTGGACATATATTTTAACCCACAGTTTATAGCTATACATCATTATAGGCATAAAAATATGAATAAGAATATGAACAATAATAATAATAGTAATAAAAATAATAATACAATACTAATACTACTACTAATAATAACAATACTAATCTTATTAATAAAAATCATCTTATATGCTGACTACAGCAGTATCATAGAGGCACTTCTTAATCTGTTTCTCATCACAACATATTCTATATTATGTAGTTGATCACGTGGATACATCAGCGTAAAGTTTGAAACATACAATACAACAGGACAACTTACATAGCATGGACCTCCACACAAAGCTAAATTTCAAAACAAGCAGATAGAGTGCATGCAAATCTTTCTCTAATAAACAGTATCTTCACTTCCAGAAACATCATTACGTGATTTTAGCAAATCTTTTCACTGTGCAAGTACAATTTTAAACTCACCCCCTGCTGGACAATAAATCATTAAAGAAAAAAAAATTCATTCTCTCTTTCATTCTGTCTGTCTTTTAAACTTGGATACAGCCATTCAGGATGGCATCTAATGAGGGAAAATTGGATCTAGCACATTCAACATTTCATAACTGGAGCTCTGCTTCTCCCTCCACAGATTAGTAAAGTTTTAGGATCATGGAACAAAACTGTAAACTTGTGTTGCTTATTTTTCCTGGATAATAAACCAAAAATTTCACTGATGTTACCATTCAATTTACTACATGCCTGTGTCTGTGATGCAAGTTCACTCGAAAAAAGTGCTTGTATAATACTCCCTTTCCAGTCTTCAATACAAGTTAACATTGCTTACAATATCATGTTGTGGTTGTCTGTTTCATATCAATTCATAAAAGCTGCCTCATGTGTACCAAGCTGCTGGAGAACTCCGCACATAATTTCACGCAGAATCTGAAAGGTATTTTGAATTTAAAAGATAATCTTCGAAATTATGATATTAACATCTGATACTGTATAAACTAAAGAAAGAACAAATATACAACTAGAATATACAATGCTATTATGTGATATTTCTCTCTTTGTCACAATTTTCCATATCACTAAATTATTAAAAAAAAAAAAAAAAAAAAAAAAAAAAAAAAATACTGGGCCCTCAAAGTTATAGCAATCATGTACAACTGCCTGATTAGAGGCATCAGGTGAGTTGACTCCATGCAACCATAGCACTTGCATGAAGCTATTTCTTTTCAAACAAGGAAGTCAATAAATAAACTTTAAAAAATAATAATAAGAAAAAAGAGGCTGCCTTTCTTGCAGCTCTGACTACAAGACTTCTGTTTCCATAATAACAAATCTTCACACCAGACCTTCTCTTATGATTATTATGTCTAATAATTATCAGGCACACTTTGTCAAGTGGGACTGATAGATAATCACACAATTCTTTGTCTTCATTATCTTTCCTTTCCTCTCCACTCTGGTATATGGCTACAAATAAAAACTTTTACACAATACACTTCTCTTTAGACACATATTCACTAGTTTACTAATAGTAATACCTCAACTTCAAGGTAAAAAGTGTTACAATGTCTGCTTTTTACCTGGCTTGCAACTCTACAAGACACCACTAAAATGCTGACTCTGCTTAGGAGACATCCATAATTTTCATCTTTATCATGGACGTACAAACCATACGCAGGGGGGAGGGGGTTAAGACCAGGGATACACTTTTTTGAATTTGAAAAATGATGATCCATCAATGGGTGAATCGGCTGCTGCCATGATTCAAATGTCGGTGTTACTAGCTGGGGAGGCCTCTTTTCTGTAGAAACATTTCAGCCATTTTCTGAACATTAGATGATAAAGGTAATGGATAGATAATCAAATTGAACCATATACTATCATAAACAGATGAATATTAGATTACGGTTACAGTGTGTAAGGTCAGAAGCTGATGATTATAGGATTGCCTGCATTACTTGCTTGTTTAATGCACTACACAGAATAATATACAGTAAGTGCAATATTAAGCCAATAATGTAACAACATTGAATGACATAAAATGCACCTGCATTTCTGTATAGAAAATGTGTTAGATGTATAACAAGAAAATGCAACAAGGAACACGTACACTTCATTCATCTAAAACGTATACAAATATTCATGGTGACTGTGTTGCAGGGTTCTGCTTTTGATAATGCCCAGCTGGAAGACCAAGCTGAAGTGACATGAGACGAAATTTCTGCAGCCGGTTCGTACCAGGATGGTTAAGCAATTTTTATATTTTATTTATTTAAACATGGGAAAAATCTCAATATCACTTTAAACACTTTTCATTTGCATTAAACCATCTGTGGTCATAAAAAAGATAAAAAATCCAGCATGCAGAAAAATAATCCATAGACTCTTTGTATTGTCCTGTCATTAGACTCTTGATTTCAATACCGTGAAAGAGCAATATAACAAGACAAGGTTTTATTTTGAATTCATATAATTATTTTCTTAGAATTGCAAAATAAGAACACACATATAGATAGGGATATCTTGATCCATCATTTTTCATCCACTAACATACATTTTTAGAGGGGGGGGGGGGATTGTTCCAAAGCCTATGCTTTGCAAACTTGTGATAATGATGAAAATTATGGATGACCCCTTACACAACTAGATTAAACTAGGCCTCACTCGAACACACTCACCTCACTCCTCCCTCCCTCACTGCACCTAACATCCTAACTTAATCATCCTCTCATTCAGACAATCATATTTGTTTCACCCATGACAAAGTGGCACATTTACATACCTGAGGTTTACAATGTTCTTCAACCCACGATATAACTGAGCCGGAGATTTCTGCAAAGTTGTTGGTGGCTACGCACTGGTCAAAGGTCTGGTGGAGGGAATCCATCACTGCACGGAACTGGAATATAGGTGGTTGGACCTCGATAAAGACTTAGTATTCCTAGGTATTCTTTTATCAATCAAGAAAGCAAAATGGAAAAAAGGTATTAAAAAAAAAAAAAAAAGTAAGAAAGAAAATAATAATCATAATCAATTAATTTAAAAAAACACATACATATACATATAGATATACTTACACATACTTACATACATACACACACACACACACACACACACACACACACACACACACACACACACACACACACACACACACACACACACACACACACACACACACACACACACACATATATATATGTGTGTGTGTGTGTGTGTGTGTGTGTGTGTGTGTGTGTGTGTGTGTGTGTGTGTGTGTGTGTGTGTGTGTGTGTGTGTGTGTGTGTGTGTGTGTGTGTGTGTGTGTGTGTGTGTGTGTATGCGAGTGTGTAATTTTACTGTAGTCTGAGCATTTCTCAAAACTATCCTTCCAGCAATACTTCATACAAAAAGCAAGCACAAACATATTCCTCCGGACTTTCCACTTGTAAAGTTCCAATATATGGAGAGAGAGTAATGATGGAGTAAACATCTGTGAGAAAGTGTGTATGTCCCCCAATGTAAGAACCAACTACACCACTGCCGGACTGGACTTTATATCGTTAGCCTTCCTTCACAGATCACAACAACTTTCACATGGATTTGGCTAAGTAAAGCCCCTGCAACTACATGAAAAAGCTATGTTTCTTAGTTGCCATGAGCTTCTATAAAGATTTACCAAACAATGCTAAACAGTAATGAACCAAAAGGAGAAAAAACAAACAAGGCCAAGTGAATCGCAGAAAATATAGTTACATTATGCCTTTCAAAATTTTATGAAATTTTCCAGAATAAAACTAGTACATATTTAGTGTGGCAAAATGCAGTTGCTTCTTGCTTTCGTGGTGGCATATCACATAC
>NW_020870171.1:276555-281555 GCF_003789085.1 Penaeus vannamei | reverse complement strand
TGCGGTCAAGGTCTATATAAGTACTTATATAGACCTTGTGTGTGGTGTGCGTGTGCGTGTGTGCGTGCGTGCGTGCGCGTGTGTTTCTGTGTCTTTATATATGTATTTATTTTTATATATATGTATATATATTTATATTATATACATATATGTATACATACATACATACATATATTTATATATATGTGCACATTTACGTATATGTATATATACATACATATATATATATATATATATATATATATATAATATATTATATATATATATATGATAGATAGATATTATAGTAAATAGATTTATTATGTGTGTGTGCGTGTGTGTATATAAATGTATGTATATACATATATCTAAGCATATATATATATATATATAGATAGATAGATAGATAGATACATGTGTATGTGTGTATTTGTGTGTTTAAATATATATATATATATGTATATATATGTAATATATTATATATATATATATATATATATATATATATATATATATATATATATATATATAATGGGCCCCGTAGCCCGCCGCCCCATTTTATATGGGGCAGGGTCGGCGGGGGAGGGGGGCAGAGGTGGCGTCCAACCGGAGTGAGTGCCCGAGGGTGAACCTGAGGCGGGAGGTCAGGGTGGGGGCTTGGAACATCCGCTCTTTGCGTCAGGATGATCGGTTGCCTCTACTATCGCGGGAACTGGGGAGGCTGAGAGTTGGGGTGGCTGCTCTCTCGGAGGTGAGAAGACCTGGCAGTGGCGTCACTTATTACTGGTCAGGCCGCAGCGATGGTCATCATCTTCAGGGAGTAGCCATAGCTATCTCCAGCAGGCTCCAGCCCTCGGTGGTAGAGGTCACTCCAGTCGATGAGCGTATAATGATATTGAGACTGAAACTATCTTTTGGATTCATGTCTCTTATTGCTGTGTACGCTCCTACCGATATTTATAAACTCGACGTAAAAGATGTTCTACGCCAAACTTTCATCTGTGGCAGACAGATATCCCCGGCGAGATATCCGTATTGTTCTGGGTGACTAATGCAGTATCGCTGTGATCGAGCTAGCCATGAGACGTCTGTCGGTCCTCATGATTCAGGAACTGATACCGGCAGCGAGAATAGCCTCCTTTTCCGGGACTTTGTTAGGTCCCAGATATTGAGGATTTCTAACTCCTGGTACCAGTGCCCAGACCAACATCGTTGGACATGGTGCAGCGATGCGGGGTAATGCAGCCAAGGAGATCGACCATATACTCGTTAGCACTCGTTGGAGGATCCTCCAGAACTGCAGGGTGTATAGGAGTGCCGAGTTCTGTGGTACTGACCATAGATTGGTTATGGCTACCCTCCGGGTCCACTTCAAAACCCCAGCAGTCCAATGATTACCCTAGGGTGTTTAATTTTGACAGGCTGAAGGAGGAGTGTGCTCGGGGGTTTGCTCTGGTCGTTTCAGAGCGTGCGACAGTCTGACGGACCCTGTACTTCTGTGGGACACCTTCAAGCACCTTCAAGAGTCGATTGGTGAACGCCCGAGGACAATACAGAATTTTATCTCACTGGAAGCCACAAATGCTTGCCGTGCGGCTCGTCTGACAGGGGATCGGGATTTGCACCGTTCTCAGGTGCGTAGAACTCGGTCTCTGTTAAGAGGAGGTCGAGGGCCATTTCTTAGTAAATGACCGTCCTGCATACCAAGCCCTGAGAAAGCTGAACTCCAAGCCCTATTCTCAGGTGACAGCGGTTCGCTTAGTAAGTGGCCAGATCGTCTCAGATCTTGTTGCGGTGCGGGAGCGTTGGGATGAGTATTTTGAGCAGTTGTACCAGGTTGGTTCACCAACTGTTAACTTGGATGCGGGTAGTGCCGTGATTCCGTTGCCGGAGCCACCCATCAGTGAGGATCCCCCCTTCCTACCTGAAGTTAGGGGGGCGGTCTCCAAGCTGAAGAGTGGCAAAGCAGCGGGTATTTGCGGCATCCCAGCTGAACTGTTAAAGGCTGGTGGTGAACCTATGGCGCGAGGGTTGCATGGTGTCCTGGCTGCCATCTGGTGGTCCAATACCGTTCCCCCTGCTTGTTGAGGGGTGTGGTCATCCCTCTCTTGAAGGGGAAGGGGGACCGATGGGACTGCAGCAATCACCGAGGCATCACACTGCTCAGTATACCAGGCAAGGTTCTTGCTGACATCCTTCTGAGACGTATCAGAGACCACCTACTGAGGCATCAGAGGCCGGAGCAATCTGGATTCACTCCTGGTAAGTCCACAATAGACCGTATCCTTGTGCTTCGAGTCATTGTAGATCGCCGTCGTGAGTTCGGGTGTGGGCTGCTTGCAGCCTACTTCGACTTCAAGAAGGCGTTCGTAACGGTGCATTCGGTGAAATCACGTCGTGGGATCATCCTGAGGCTGCAGAGGAATCTCCTAACAAATGATATTGGACTATAGCNATATATATATATATATATAAGTTATTATATAATATTTATTATATATATAAGTATCTATATATATATATCTATATATATGTATATACATATATATATATATATATATATATATATATATATATATATATATATATATATATATATATATATATATATATATATATATATATATATATATATATATATATATTATATATATATATATATATAATATATATGCATACACACACACACACATATATAATATGTGTTTGTTTGTGTGTGTGTGTGTGTTTATATTGTGGGATATATATGTGTAAATATGTGTATATATATATGTATATATATATTATATTATACACATATGAATACATATACATACACACACACACACACACACACACACACACACACACACACATATATATATATATATATTATATATATATATATATATATATATATTATATCACACACACACACACAGACACACACACACACACACACACACACACACACACACACACACACACACACATATATATATATATATATATATATATATACATATATATATATATATATATATATATACTATATATATATATATATATATATATAATATCTTTGAATATATGTATATATATATATATATATATATTATATATATATATATATATATATATGCATACACACACACACATATATATAAGTATGTGTTTGTGTGTGTGCACGCGTGCGTGTGTCTACCTATACAGGATGTGTATATCCGTTTTTATGAGCGTGAAACGTTTTACTTGATTTTTCCAGGTACTGCGCGGCGTCACATCCCACGTGCTTTCTCATTGACACATCCTCTTGCATTGACAGACAAGGCATGTATGTGTGTTGAATATTGGCCATTAAGTATTTCTTTTGTAGAATTAGAAGATAATATGTAGTATTTGGGGTGTTCGCCCTGCTGTCACCAACGCACATTTTTTTTTTCGATTTCAGTGTCTATTTCAATGTCAGTTGTTTTTATCACATTCTTACGCCATTTTATCTTTCTTGGATATTTTAAAAATTACTCCTTAAAATATAATAATAATAATAATAATAATAATGATGATGATGATAATAATAATAAAGAACAATAGTGATTAAACAAGTCCCTCCTTAAATGAGAAGACACCGGAAATATTTTCACGTTTTCTATGACCACGGACACACTAACCAAGACCCATGAATTCCCGGTAAATTTGGAAAAAGACGTCACCAACGCTTTTCGGGACGAAACTAGATTCGTTCGATTTCTATTGTTTTGGTTCGGTTGATTCTGGTATTCGTTTCCATCGGAAATGGCTACATTGTCTTTTCCATACCAGGGTTGCGCCACTCTTGATATAATGCATGTGCACTATGGAATTCTCGTTCTCTGCTGTAATCACGGTACCGATTTAGTCACAATGTTGTTTAATGCATCAGGCGCTTCCACATGCCGTTCGTACGCACGCGAAGCACCGTACATCGAGTCACTTCAGTGAAAATAAACCTAAAACATACCTATGCAGCGGAGGGTCCGGGGCGAGGGTCGTCATATCAGTGGAGCTGATTGCGGGAGCGGAAGCGCCGGAAGAGGTCTGCGTGAGCACGAGCGACGCGCCGGCCGATCGCAGGGCATTTCAGAGGGTAGAACTTCGTGTTCACGTAATAGTTTCAAGCTAGCCTCATCGTCTTCAACATAACTTTTTATAAATTGGAATGGTTTGATACCAAATCCTACACACACGGAAGTCATGGCGAGACTAATTTGAAAATTGAATTTCATAGCTTCTATTTTAGCTAATGTTCATTCATTGGCTGTTTCCCTCGTGAATTCTTTCCCCATTGGCTATTAAATTAACCGCCAAACAATTAACCAATGAAATCGTGACACTGGCCGTGACGTCACAGGCGAGATAACAGGAACAAGTTTATTTAATGAAAAGTGATTGTCAATTAAATATCTTCAAGGCTATAAGGTTAGTTTCAATGGTGACGCCTTTTTCCAATAATACCAAATTCCCTTTCGTAGTTCGCTACATGAACGCTCTGGGTCTCTCCACAATCACCTGATATCCAGGGAACACATCAATAATGACCTCTTCTACCATCAGTGAGGCACAGGACATAAAAAAACACTGGCCAGTAACGTGTTCAGGAGATTGTACACAGATGCCCACATCCTCATAAGCTTACTGTCCGAATGGTGTATATTTTTTTCCTGTGAATTTTCCTTTTTTCCCACTTTTTCGGATTGTTGACATATCAATGGATCCTTTGACCCGACCTGGCCTGCCTTGGTTTGGCTCACTTATTTTAGATCCGAAGGTCTTCTGCGTGTAATTTTTAAACATATTTGTTAATTAACTCGTCTAGTATTCTTTCATACATAACCTTTTTTAATTATTGATTTTATTGGTTTTCTAATTATTATATTATTGCCATTATGTTATCATTAATATTATAGATTTGTTATTGTTTACACTAATATGATTACCATTATTACTATTAACATTATTGCTATATTCTTTACATAAAAGGAAGAAAATATACAAACTCTTGG
>NW_020870171.1:269055-274055 GCF_003789085.1 Penaeus vannamei | reverse complement strand
GACTCTCCTTTTCTGACAATGGGATATGCTCCTTGATATATCCCAAAAACATTTTATTCCACCTACAACACCCACAAACATATTAAACAACAACAGAAGTACCCACAAACACAGCAATTAAACAACAACAGTATTAAACAACAATTTAAACAACAACAGTACACAAACACACAATTAAACAACAATAGCACACACAAACACAGCAATTAAACAACAACAACAAAAGCAAAAACACCAGAACGAGTACTACAGACAACCCACCCAGAAAACAACACAAAAGACAACTCACGCGCTGATGGCAGTCTTCTCAGCATGGGCGTGGCTATACGTCGGGTCGGCCAGAGAACAAGCGAGGTGCTCTAAGCAGTGGTTTTCGGTCGCTGTCATCCCAGCACAGGAGAGGTACTTGGCCACTATGTCCTCCTGTGATAGAGAGATGCATTCAGTTATCGACAGAGCTCTCGTGTTAACATTCTTTTTTTTTTTTTTTTTTTTTTTTTTTTTTTTTTACGTGGGTTGTAGAAGAGGAAATTTGTATCGTAAATTCGCATGCTTGTTGGTCTTGTAGATTGAAACTTAATCGCTGGTTTATATCATGGGTTAATACTCACGAGATATCCCTCCATATCTGTCATTATCCCCTTTTTTATCAACTATTCTACTCTTCTTTCAAAACAATGAGCATCACAGCGTATCATATCATCATTACACATCACACTAATTAATATCATTATATATTACTTGAGTTACGTAA
The DNA here is from genome assembly GCF_003789085.1 of Penaeus vannamei. NCBI lineage: Eukaryota > Metazoa > Arthropoda > Malacostraca > Decapoda > Penaeidae > Penaeus > Penaeus vannamei. The sequence continues at coordinate 273,301 of NW_020870171.1, read as the reverse complement.
CTTTTACATTTATCACTGATGTAATTTTTGCATTGATCATCACAATTATATATCATAGCAAATAACACATTATATCATATTAAAAATAAAAGATGTCACATCACATTACATTATTTCACATCGTTATACACCATTACAAATAGCACATCAACCCACATCACATTATTCTACATCATCCTATATTAATACAAATGTCATCACTTTATATTATTTCACACAACCATCCAATACCATCATAAATATCACCACATCACATCATATTATTTCATACCACTATCCCATATCAACATCAATATCACCACTATACCATTCCATACAACTATCACCACACCACACCACATTCTTTCACACCACCACATTCATCACAATAACCACATTCATCACAATTTCATTACAATCACCACTTTCATTACAATCACCTGGCAATCACATTTCACACAATCATTTCATCACAATCACCACATTCATTACAATCACCACATTCATTACAATCACCACATTCATTACAATCACCGCATTCATTACAATCACCACTTTCATTACAATCACCACTTTCATTACAATCACCACTTTCATTACAATCACCACTTTCATCACAAACACCACTTTCATCACAATCACCACATTCATTACAATCATTTCACAATCACCACTTTCATTACAATCACCACTTTCATCACAATCACCACATTCATTACAATCACCATTTTCATTACAATTACCACTTTCATTACAATCACCACATTCAATCACCACTTTCATTACAATCACCACTTTCATTACAATCACCACTTTCATCACAATCGCCACATTCATTACAATCACCACATTCATTACAATCACCACATTTCATCACAATCACCACTTTCATTACAATCACCACTTTCATTACAATCACCACTTTCATCACAATCACCACATTCATTACAATCACCACTTTCATTACAATCACCACATTCAATCACCACTTTCATCACAATCACCACTTTCATTACAATCACCACTTTCATCATAATCACCACTTTCATCACAATCCCCACATTCATTACAATCACCACTTTCATCACAATCACCACTTTCATTACGACATCAATCACACTTTCATTACAATCACCACATTCATCACAATCACCACTTCACAACATCATTTTTCATTACAATCACCACATTCATCACTCATTTCATACAATCCCACATTCATCACAATCACTTCATTACAATCACCACTTTCATTACAATCACCACTTTCATCACAATCCCCACATTCAATCACCACTTTCATTACAATCAACATTCACAATCACCACTTTCATTCACAATCACCACTTTCATTACAATCACCACATTTCGATCACCACTTTCATTACAATCACCACTTTCATCACAATCACCACATTCATTACAATCACCACGTTCATCACAATCACCAATTTAATTACAATCACCACATTCATTACAATCCCCACATTCAATCACCACTTTCATTACAATCACCACATCCAATCACCACTTTCATTACAATCACCACATTACCTGCATGCTGTTCTCTTCCTCCACATCGAAATTCTCGTGCACATATTCTTGCACCTGCGAAAATTCCCTCAGTTTTTCGCTCACTATTTCGTCGGGAACGTCTCTCCTTCGTCTCTTGCCAGTTGAAACGGTGACGAAACTAAAAGAAAAGAAAGGAAAAAAAAAAAAAAAACGAGAGGTTAGAGGTGTTATGTGTGGTGTGATGTTACGCTATTTTGGATCTTATGTCTCGAATTGGGTTTTGGGGATTGTTATGGTTATTAATCACTGTTATCTATTTGTGTCATGTTATTATTGTTTATTCTCATCATCGATAACATTATCATCATTACTATCATTACTTGGATTACTTTTATCATTGTCATTTTTGTTATCATTATCATGATTATGATTATATATCAACAATACCATTTTGGTCAGTTATTTTACTTAGCTATTTCCTTTCTTACCATTTTTGTTATTATCAAATAACTTTTGCCAAGTTCTTTTCATTCTTACCGTTATTGTTATTCACTAAAATAACTTTTGCTAATTTTCATTCTCATAATCCCTATCGTTATGATCTAAATAGCTATTTTTTTTACTTATAAATAGCTAGCATCACATCAGTCGTTATTCGCTAAAATAACTTTTGCTAATTTGCATTCTCATAATCACTATCGTTATGATCTAAATAGCTATTTAACTTTTACTTATAAATAGCTAGCATCACATCAGGCGCGTATCACTGACCCAATACCAATGGGAGCCAAGTTGAAAAGGGTAGCGAGGACGGCCAGGGGAGCCAACACGGAGCAGAGAGCACCAGATAACCCCCCCTTTCCTCCTTTTCCTCCTTTTCCTCCTTCCTCCTCCGCCATATCCCCCTCCTCCACTTCCACCGTGTCCCCCTCCTCCACTTCCACCGTAGCCACCTCCCCCACTTCCGTAGCCACTTCCTCCACTTCCGTAGCCACCTCCTCCACTGGGTTCGGTGATGTAGATGACTTCAGCCCCACCTCCTCCTCCTCCTCCACCGTGTCCTCCTGCTCCACCTGCGCCACCTGGAGAGAGAAGGGGAAATCCACCTGCCAGCGACTCACCCGAAGCTCAGAAGAGGCAGAATGGAGCTGAGGAGAGCCAGCGGAGCCAGAGCAGCGCAGATGGTGCAGGCGGCGGTGCTCGCTGCTCCTCCACCTCCACCACCTCCGTATCCTCCACCTCCTCCACCACCTCCGGAATAACCTCCACCACCTCCACCTTTGGTCTGGTGGACGATCACGACTGGGTGGCCGCCCGATCCACCGCCTCCACCCGAACTTCCACTACCTCCGTAGCCTGTTCCACCACCACCACCTGCCCCGTATCCTCCGCCACCGAAGCTGCCACCACCTGTGAGCCAAAGTTATTTATAAGATTCTATGTTTGAAATTCTTTTTTTTTCTTCTATTTTTTGTTGAAATTCGTTTTTTTTTCTTCTACTTTTTGTGTCTTAAGGTTATTACTATTTTTTTAACTCATCGTTTTTCTTTATTGTGTCCTAAGATTGTTATTCACTTTTTTCTACTTGTATTTTTTCTACTTCTTTGTGTTCTAAGGTTGTTGCAATTTTTTTTTCTTATTACAATTATTTTTATTATCATTACTATCATTACTCATTCTCTTTTGTGTGATTATCTTTGAATCTTTGAAACATGAACAAGAGGAAAAAAAGTGGTGCCGTTGGAACAAGGACATACAAATCTAAAGAAAAATTGAAGGAAGAAAATCTATTTTTGTATCGATCACAAAAAAAAAAAAAAAAAGAAAGAAAGAAAAAAAGAAGACACGATAGTTAATGTAGAGAAATTATACTTATTAAGTACATGCAAAGACCCTGATATCAGAAATATTCTAGAAGACTGACAAAAAACATATAGCCATCAGAAATAAATTAGACAATTAATTTACTAACGATGTTTATAGACGAAATTAATTAACAGACGAAATTGGATATAGAAAAGACTAATTAATGGTTTTATAACTAACATAGACGATTTTCCACATGCAAGAATGCCCTAGTTATTTTGAAAACATGTATATATAAACTTCATTTAACTTCATTTCCATCAAGAACTGAAGCAATACATTTTAGATATTTTTAATTGAACAAAAACATACCACTTATTGAATGAAAAATCACAAAAACAAAAAATTAATATCAATTATTCTTATTTATCATTCTACTTTGAATTTACTATTTCATTCTCATTTTTTTCATGTTTAGCATTCTAAGTAACATACAAAAACAGAAAAGGTAAAAAAAAGTAATAAAGATATAGACGCATTAATTTGACGTATAAAGAGTGGATTTACTGAAGACTTACCTCCATATCCACTTCCTCCACCTGTACCTCCATAACCTCCAGTCCCAGTAAAACCTAAAAAAAGAAAAAAAAAGAAATAGTAATAATAGTAGAAAAAAAAAGCTAAAAATAGCAATGGTAAAAAATAGTAGAAAAATATAGCAATGCATCATACTAAAAAAATAGTAATAGTAAAAAATAGATTATAAGGATGCATCATACTAATAATGCTCCTACTGCAACAACAACAACAACAACAACAAAAATAGTGAATAAATGAAGTGAATGATTGAAGTTAATAAATCAAATGGATACAAAAATGTGCACAACCGAAGTGAACATACGAAGTGACTCTCAAATGAAGTGAATGAACTGAAGTGAATGAACCT
>NW_020870171.1:251555-261555 GCF_003789085.1 Penaeus vannamei | reverse complement strand
GTTCTCTGAGTTTTGTGTTTATTTTCTGTTTTTATTCCTTTTGTTTTTCTCTCTTTTTTAGTTGTCTGTGTTTTTTGTTTTTTGTAAGTTACATTTCGATGTTTGTGTTGTGTGATTCTGCTTTTTTTGGTTTGTTTGTTTGTACGTCTGTCGATTTTTCCTTTTATCTGTGTGTTATTATCCGTTTTGTCTTCTTGTTTGTCGCTCTTACTCTCTGTTTTCTCCCCTGCCTATTCTTCTCTTTTTCTTATGACCTTTCTTTATTCGCTTTTTCATGCTTGTGTTATTTTTCTGTTCTTAAATCGTTTCTTTTTTTTCTTGGCCATCTCTTTGTCCTTTTCTCTCTGTCTCTCTCTTTCTCTCTCTCTCTTCGCTCTCCTTTTTCTTTGTTCTTGTTCTCTTCTTTTTCTCTCTTGTATCTCTTTATCTTGTACACTGTTGTATCTCTTTATCTGTTTCCCTTTCCTCTCTCTCTCTCACTCTCCCTCACTCACTAACTCTATTTCTCCCCCCCCCCGCTCGCTCTCTCTTTTCTCTCCTTTCCTTTCTTTTTCCTTTGTTTTATCCCCTCCCCTTTCTTCCTTCTTTGTCTCTCCTCTCTCTTATACTCGATATCTTTTTATCTCTGCTCTCTCTCTCTCTCTCTCTCTCTCTCTGTCTCTCTCTCTCTTCTCCTCTGCTCTCTCTCTCTCTCTCTCTCTCTCTCTCTCTCTCTCATTCTCTCATTTCCAATTGTATTTACTTTTTACACTCGTATTCCCTTGCAATTTCCATGGTTTATACTGTATGTTTTTGTAATTATTATCACCATCATCATTATCAACACCATCATCACCATAATCATCATCACATCATCATCACCATCATCATAAGCTTCATCCTCATCATCACCATCACCGTAACCATTATCAACATTACCACTATCATTATAACAAAAGTAATAGCAATATTAGTAATAACATTTGTAGTCCTGGGATTGATAACGATAATAATTTAATTGTGGTATTGCTGATACTATTCACAGTAATGATAATGACAATTACAGTGATGATAGTGAGAGTCATAAGAGACGTTATGGCGATTATCATGATAAATGTACGCATAATCTAATCCTTATTATACCGTCATATAACTTGCACAAACGTTCATGATTTTTTCAGACCTATTTTCATCTTCATTCCCGAAATTTTTTGTTCGTGAAGCTACACCTATTACTCTATTATCTGACATCTATGAATTCCCCTTTATGGTTTCTACGCCCTTACAGATGTGCGTAAATCCCCTTTGTACTTCTTAAATGTCACCGCTATCTTTTTTTTCTGTTACTTAAGCAGTATTATCGCTTTCCCACATCCTTTTCCCTCCAAAAGATTTCACCGAGTGTTCAGTCACTGTCTTTATAACTGTTTTGTTATCTTCAAGAAATATGTTTATTATATTCATATGTCAATATTTTGGAAATATATTACGTATTTATTATTATAATTGGTATTTTGAGGTGTGTTTACATAAGAGATTGCCTGTTAACCTTTACTTTTTCAATCCTTTAATGATTTATCCTTCATTTATATCGAGACATATGGTTATGAAATGAATCAGCCTATAACAAAATTTAATATATATTTAATCAATTTGTTCATTCATATTCTAATATTGTAATATTTTAAGGCATTATGTATTTTTACCATCTCTTCAGAATATTTCCTATTATTTTTCGTTTCTTTAGTTTCAGAGAGGAAAATTTTAACAATCATTAACATCGGAACAAGAAAAAATAATTTATTTACATAGAAAGACACCATTTTATCCAAAGTTAACAATTACAAATTTAAGGGTAAGATGACATTGCTTAACCTTTTTGCATGTTTTAGTAGTGTCAAGTGTGGAATCTCATCTGTGTGAAATGGGTTATTTGTTTAGAACTATAAACTTATATCTTACTACTTGTCACATACACACTTTTCTATACATAGTAATTGGTCAGTGAGTCAATCTGCTCGCTCCCACCCCTCTCTCTTTCTATATGTGTGTGTTTGTGTGTGTTTGCGTGTGTGGTTGTGTGTATGAATATGTATATATGCATACGTCTGTGTATAATGTGTGTAATATGTATATATGCATGTGTGTATAATGTATGCATGTGTGTATATGTATATACATATGTGTATATAATGTATGCATGTGTGGTGTGTGAATATGTATATGTATGTCTGTGTATAATGTATGCATATGTGTGTGTATAATATGTATATGTGTGTATAATGTATGCATATGTATGTATGTATATTATAATGTATGCATCATGTGTATAATGTATGCACATATGTCATATGTGTGTGTATGAATATGTACATATGTGTGTATAATGTATGCATATGTGTGTGCATGAATATGTGTATATACACATATGTCTGTGTATAATGTAAGCATACATATAATCTATGATCTCCAGATGGGTTCCATCCCCAGATCACACGCCCGCGCAGCCACTCACTTACAGGCCCTTCCTGCAGAGGAGAGCCACAGCGAAGACCACGAGGCTCCCAAGGGCCCGAGTCGCCGAGCAAGGTACCTGTCCGGGCGCGCCTTCGGGGACGAAAACCTCTTGGAATTCGCGTCTGAGGCTGCAGAGGCCGGAGAGGTCACCCGAGTCCGAGAGGGTGTTGTTGTCGCCGAAGGTCGTGAGGTAGTTGGAGGTGAGGGGCGCGGTGATGGCCTCCTGCGCGACGGACGACAGCTGGGTGTTGGTCACCTGCAGGCGCTGCTCGGCCACTCCGCGACTGGCGTTGAAGGTGATGGCGCGGCGTCTCAGCTCCAGATTACTGACCTGATCGATGTTTAGGGTCAGGTCACCGGTGAACACGAGGCTGTCCTCTTGGAAGGTCAGTTCTTCGATGTTGCTGAAGTTCAGGCGCTGGAGCAAGAGGTGCCCCTCGAAGGCCCTCGGCATCACCTCCACGGCCGCACATCCTTCCACCGCCAGTTCTACGAGGGAGGCGGGAATGTCCATGAGCAGGGGCTCCAGCTTGACCTTCTGTTGGGTGAGTCATGGCAGTCATGAGAAAAGCTAACGAATAAACAGATAATTGAAGATTCTTAAGAAAAAACAAACAAACAACAACAACAACTAAAAAGAGGCAAAGAAAAGGTGCTGATACAAAAGAGTTGACTCTACTCATATGACAAAAATATACTTCATACTGACGAATCATATATCTTCAGACTCTCTCTCTCTCTCTATGTTATATTTCCAGGTCCAAAACCTGTGCACGTTGCCAATGCCAGGAAGATCAGAAAACTATTCTCTAAGTATTCTTTGATTTAATTTCATAAACACGCCTACTACTAATTTATAGAGAGGGAGCTTCCATTGCAAATATACTAAATAAAAACTATACTAATCCAGATGTACCACTTTAAGCTCCTACAAACCTATACACTCAAGACCCTGAACATCAAATGCATAAAGTAAAAACACATATTTAATGGCTATGAAACATTTACTTGATCGTTCGATTCATCATACAACCATCAACACCAAAAATACGTACTTGACCATGTAAAGAATGACCTTTTAGAAGAAATTGTTTGTTAGACGCCGAAGTGGTGCAAGACAACTGCTGGTTCGGACACGTAAGATTGCACTGCAAGCTTCCTTCACCAATTTGTACCACCGCGAACACGAGAACAACGACACACTTCCAGTAACCAAAGACCTCCATGTTTTTCGTCTTTTTACTGTGGTTGGATGACACTTTGCCTTGTCCCATTCACAGTGACTGCCGCTGTGCTACTGAATGAAATTGTTGATCTTCAGGGCTTGTGATGTGCTTACTGGTTTGTACAGAAGACGTGCCTTTCCGTTTCCTGTCTCTGTGGCGCTGGGTGTGTGTGTGCGTTTGTTGTCGTGAGCGGATGAAGTTATATTGTGTCTGTTTTACGTTATTGCTAAGTTAGAGATATTTTAATCTGTCATTGGGTGTTACTCTCATAGCATTTATTACAGAGAATATCAATTTGGCGTTTTGATTATATCTCCATGTTTTCCTAATAGTGAAACAGATCACGGAAACTAGCAAAAGGGGATATTTTCCACTCAATTAAATACCCAACTTGCTCTCTATTCACGGTGACCCGTCCTGGCTACAAGACGCAAAACACAAACACTAGCTAGTACAAAAAAAAAAAAAAAAAAGTCTCAATCTGCACTTAGATATAAACATTTTGTAATGCAGATTCTCTTTGCAAATGTTTTTTTTTCTTTCTTTATAACCATAGATATTCAAGTAATTTGAATCTCGAAAAAAGAGAAAAGAGGGAACAAAATTCTTTTCGAATAATAGGTAAAGCCATACTGAGAAATTCGGCGTTTTAGTCCTGAACAAAAATGTCCACCGTCATGTTCTCGACTTGTCCCAGGACAACATAATCAGACCATCACTCTCTTTATTACGCGTTTAATGGCCTGATTTACTCTGATTCGTGAATTTTTATTTATGCCGACGACTCGTTACACTGAATTAGACATGATTCGTTTCCCTAAAAATTAGTAATGAACCTGGTATCCCGATGTGAACGCAAACAGCTTCTCAAAAATAATTTGGCCAGAATATAAGTACAAAAGGGAGACGAACGCAAACGAAATAGCTTATCAATGACTAAACTGACTGAAATAATAGTATAGACGAGACACCTCCAGTGAACCAAACCTTTCAAGAGACTCATCTAATATTTCCGTAGCATTTTAGTATTTTTCGAGCGATTCGTAAGCACTTTAAACACAACTGTAAATAAACCTTTCGCATGTTGAACACACCACAGGCTCTCTCTCTCTCTCTCTCTCTCTCTCTCTCTCTCTCTCTCTCTCTCTCTCTCTCTCTCTCTCTCTCTCTCTCTCTCTCTCTCTCTCTCTCTCTCTCTCACTCTCTCACACACACACAACACACAAACACACACACACACACACACACACACACACACACACACACACACACACACACACACACACACACACACACACACACACACAAACACACACACATACACACACACACACACACACACACACACACACGCAAGTGAATGTGTTTATATCGATATGTCATTTTATGTTCGTTTTTACTTAAAGTGATTACTGAGACAAAAATATTCCAAACAGCAGAAGCAAGTATGAGAATTATTTTAGTTTCCCCTCTCGTTTTCTTTTACAACGCTGACAGCCATATTATCAGGGGGGACTTCTGAATATTAGCAAATATTAGCAATAACTTTGTCTTAGAAATAAAAAACATTAAACATTTTCCTTTATACTTTCTATCTTCAATAACCGATAAAAATCAAAACAACAATGACATTTATATGCGAAGAGGTTCAGTTTGTTAACGGACAGGATTATGGTGTAAATCTCAAGCAACTGAACTTGTAAGAAGAAAATGTAAGAAGAACAAGAATTGGAAGAAAAAAAGAAGACGAAAGAGAACAAGAAGGAAAATTAGAAGATAATATAAGGCAAATAGAAAAAAAGAGATAACAAGAAGCAGATAAATCGTTTTTCTCTCTGTTCGTCAACGTGTATAATAGTAAAATGGATGTTTCAATTATTATTATAATCCTGAAAATTACTAAGAGGAGAGTGATGAATAGGGAGCAAAAACACAGAAAAAAGTTTAACTAACAGCTTTGTTGCCATCGTTATTATTATTACTATTACTATCATCATTATTACAATAATATTTACTGTTGTTATCAGTTTTATTATTATTACATGTTTTCACTATTAACATCCACAGAGAGCTTATTGAATATACACACGCATCCCTTTATATTATTTATTTATTTAATTAATTATTTTATTTATTCATTGTAAGAAAATGCTAGGAGTATTGTCTCTAATCTTGTATGCCTTTTTTCTGAAAGAGAGAGAGAGAGAGAGAGAGAGAGAGAGGAGAGAGAGAGAGAGAGAGAGAGAGAGAGAGAGAGAGAGAGAGAGAGAGAGAGAGAGAGAGAGAGAGAGAGAGAGATTGATAGATAGAGAGAGATAGACATATTGGTAATAGAGAGAGATACAACCAGATAGGAGATATATTAAAAGCTAGATAATGAATATAAATAGAGTGTGAAGGAAACAAAGGAAAATGATAAATGACAAATAACAGCATTGGGTAAGAATAAAGAGGAATAGGTAGAGAGAATAATTAGCATGTTTATGCTGATTCGTGACACAGAAAAATAGTACTGTTGCCCCCTCCCCCCCCCCAAAAAAAAAAGTCATGCATTCAAATAAGAACATTTGTTATTACACCACTAATGAATAAGTTATGATCAGTCACTCATGTCAGACTGCTATGAGACTACTAGCCAGGAGCTACTATTGATAATTTCTAGGGCATTCTGCTACTGGGAATGTAGTGTTTTGTTCAATTTGGCGAGAACCAAAAAAATAGTAGCTACACACACAGCCAAACACAAGCACACACACCACACACACACACAACACACAACACACACGACACACACACACAACACACACACACGACACACAACAACACACACACAACACACACACACACACACACACACACACCACAACACACACACAGCACACCACACACCACACACACACACACGCACACACACACACACGCACACACACACACACACAACACACGCACACACACACACACACACACACACACACACACACGATTATACTCAAATTGTAATGCAAATCCGGTACATCAGTGAACGTATCATACAGATGTGTTGTATGGATATTCATGTGTGTTTGAGTGTGCGTATTAACATCTATCCATATGTATATACAAACACGCAAACACACACTTATTCTCTCTCTCTCTCTCTCTCTCTCTCTCTCTCTCTCTCTCTCTCTCTCTCTCTCTCTCTCTCTCTCTCTCTCTCTCCCTCCCTCCCTCCCCCCCTCTCTCTCTCTCTCTCTCTCTCTTCTCTCCCTCCCTTCCCTCCTTCCCTCCCCCCCCCCCTCTCTCTCTCTTCTCTCTCTCTCATGTAACCAGCGAAAAAAAAAGGATAAAAAAAAAAAAAATCGGCCGTACAAGTGTTAGTAGTTTTTTCATGCTTGTCTTAATTGTGCTGTTTTTCTTTCCAGGAACCATAAGTGTTCTATGAGATTTATTTAATTGCGTAAAAAGGTGCGTTGTGAAAAATGTTTATGAAGTGTGGATGTTTGTTATAATGTGCAGGTGCGTGGGATTGGTACAGTATATGTGATCTACCGGCTCTGTGCGCATTTGAAAAAAAAAGCTTTTAGGATAGATAGCCCATAGATAGATAGAATAGACAGAGAGCAGAGTAGAGACCGCAGAGAGAGAGAGAGAGAGAGAGAGAGAGAGAGTAGACCAGAGAGAGAGAATGAGAGAGAAGATGAGAGAGAGAGAGAGAAAGATAACGAGCAGAACAGAGACGAAAGCAGCAGAAAGAGAGTAGAGAAAAGTGGAGAAAGAGCAAAGAAAGACGACGGAGAGAGATGTAAGAAAGAAGGCAATTAGAAAAAACAAACCATAACACGTATACTTACAATTCATGCACCGAACCTGAGAACGTAGTAAAAAGGGGCTTATAGAGAACCACACAAATAATCCCACAGAGGAGACCTATATTACTAACTACTTAACTACCACGAACCGCTACAACCTCATGGAAAATTTAAGCGTCATTATAAGATAAATATCTAATGTAATACCAGCTTTTTGGGTTGACTTAAGACAGACGTACAATGGCAAGACACACAGGTACTGTAATGTCCTATCATGGGTCAGATCTGTCACAATGCATAGAAATAGAAAAAATAAAGAGAGAGAGAGCGAAAAAAATGTTTACGATTATGAACAAAACGAATACATTTATGCGCTAATGTAATTTCTTAATATGGAACAAATCTGTCACAATGATAGAAATAGGAAAAATTAAAGAGAGAGAGAGAAAAAAATGTACGATACATTATGAAAACACGAATACATTTAGGCTAATGTAATTTCTCAATATGGATCAAAATCTGTCACAATGATACAAATAGAAAACTAAAGAGAGAGAGACAAAAAAATGTACGATATATTATGGAAAACACGAAAAACATTTAGACTAATGTTAATTTCTTCAATATTGGAACAAAATCTGTCACAATGATTAGAAATCAGAAAATAAAGGGAGAGAGATAAAAGATGTATTGTGACAACACGAATACATTTTAGGCGCAACTGTAATTTCTCAATATGGGTCAGATCTGTCACAATGATAGAAATAGGAAAAAAAAAAGATCAGAGAGAATAAAAATGTACGATACATTATGAAAAAACACGAAAACATTTTCAAGGCTAATGTATTTTCTCAATATGGATCAAATCTGTCACAAAGATAGAAATAGGAAAAAAAGAGAGAGATAAAAAATGTAGATACATTATTGAAAACACGAAAACATTTAGACTAATGTAATTTCTCAATATGGATCAAAATCTGTCACAATGATACAAATATAAAAATAAAGAGAGATAGTAATAGTAAAAAATAATAAAAATAGTAATAAAGATAGAAATAGGAAAAAAAAGATAGAGAAAAAAAATGTACGATGATTTATGACAACACGTAGGCTAATGTAAGTTCTTAATAGGGGAATTAATAATTACAATTAAGAAGAGGAAAACGGGAATAGAAGGAAACGGGAAGAAGATAAATGGAGAAGAATAAGAAAGAAAAAAAATGAAAGCTTAAAAAGAGAGAAGATGGAGAGAAGGAAGACTAAGAAAATGGTACGAATGATAATGATAAAAAAATATGATAATATCAGAGATAAGAGAGATAAGGATAAAGATGATAGATAGAGGGAGAATAGCAATGAGTAAACTAAGAAGAAAAAAGGAAGAGAAAAATGAAGTAATTAGGACTAAGAGAATGGAGAAGAGATGAAAAAAATGAAAGAAGATGAACAAGAATTGGAAGAAAAAGAAGGCGAAAGAGAAGAAAGGTAGATGATAATAAAAGGCAAATAGAAAAAGAGAAATAAATAGCAGATAAATAGTTTTTCTCTTTGTTCGTCAGCGAGTATTTATTGACTTATAATAGGTTATGATAGATTCATATCAACTAATAGCCATTCACACGCATACATCCATACGGTCATGCAGATACAGACATATACACGCACACACGTCCCACTACCGCCAAAAGCCACACACACACACACACACTCACACACACACACATACACACACACACAGTTACACACACACTCACACACACACTTACACTCACACACACACACTTACACTCTCTCTCACACACAACCACAAATTCTCATTTACTCACTCATTCACGCACACTTGCACTCAATAACTCATGCACACACACACACTTACACACACACACACACACACCCATACACCCACCCACACACAATTCTCCTCACTCACTCACACACACACACACACACACACACACACACACACACACACACACACACACACACACACACACACATTCCTCGTACCGTCTCCATTCATAAAAAAATGAATGTTTACCCTATCATGGAACGTCACATCTCATATCTCTCACCAAACAAATACAACACAATAAAACTAAGACCATAACACTCATTTATATCCATCACTATCACCTAACTTATCAGTCATTACACTCTACAAGAAGCCTAATTATATCATTATCTATAGGCCTATCACACGCACGGCATCCCTGTGTGACACTGCCTTATTATTTATTATGTGTGTGTGTATGTGTGTGTGTGTGTGTGTGTGTGTGTTGTGTGTGTGTGTGTGTGTGTGTGTGTGTGTGTGTGTGTGCGTTGCACATACATATACATGTATATACACATGTAAATATGTATATATATATATATATTATATATATATATATATATATATATATTATGTGTGTGTGTGTGTGTGTGTGTGTGTGTGTGTGTGTGTGTGTGTGTGTATGTATATATATATACTTTTTTTTTAATATGTATATA
>NW_020870171.1:236555-241555 GCF_003789085.1 Penaeus vannamei | reverse complement strand
AAAAGAATTTTTATAATTAAAATTAATAATTGAAAATATTTAAAACAATTATAAAGACAGTGACTGAACACTCGGTGAAATCTTTTTTGGGAAAAAGGATGTGGGAAAGAGATAATACTGCTTAATTAAAAAAATACTGCATATTATTGCATTTAAATTCGCAATGCTGCACTGTTCTCTTTTGAATACTTTCTCCTTTTTATTAGATAAAAGAATCATAAACTATTTTTTTTAGATTAAGTTTAAAGCATTAATTAAGAGGAGCGCTTTGTACACATCTCTTTCAACCCATGTTTATTTTGCATATATTTTGCATGGCAAGAAAACAAAACAGTATTTTGAAAATGCACCGTGTTATCTGTATAAAAAAGATACTAATAATAAACTATAAAAGATTAAAATGCACTCTATGCTTTGTCTTCTTTTGAATAAGGTTAAAAGACGATATAATGAAAACATTTTTTTTCTTCCGGTGAGCAAATGTGTTTATAATTTTTCTGTCTTTTTATCTCGAAAAAAAATCTTTACATTGTTTTGCTGAGAGAGTTGACGGTTGATTGACCATATATTTCAAAACATGCGTAAACATGAGAGAGAGAGAGAGAGAGAGAGAGAGAGAGAGAGAGAGAGAGAGAGAGAGAGAGAGAGAGAGAGAGAGAGAGAGAGAGGAGAGAGAGAGAGAGAGAGAGAGAGAGAGAGAGAGAGAGAGAGAGAGAGAGAGAGAGAGAGAGAGAGAGAGAGAGAGAGAGAGAGAGAGAGAGAGAGAGAGAGAGAGAGAGAGAGAGAGAGAGATGATAGCACTCATGGAAATAGACATGAATCTTTTATAATGGATAGTTAACACTTCCTCATTTCTTTCTCTCTCCCTCCCTCTGATAGGCATCCACTATGAGGGAATTGATACAGACGACAATGATGATAATAATGATGACACAAAGGATAATGAGGATGATGATAATCCAGCAATTATAACGATAGTGATAATAATCCTGCTGATATTAATAATTATGGCAAATTCGAAAAGAGAATTGCAAAACAGATAATAATGAAAATAACAGTAATAATGACAATACCGAAATTGACAATAACAATAATAGTGTTATTGATGGAGATAACGTTAACCTTAATTAAAAATCACAATGATAATGTTAATAATAAGGATAATAAGACTGATAATTAAAGATTAAAAGTAATAACAAAAACAACAATTATGTATAACACTACTACTTATTTTACTACTACAATTATTTCTTGTAATAGTAGTTGTAGTAATTATAAAGATGATATCAATAAACATAGTGGCAATACTTCATTTATTAGGGGTAATAATAGTGATATTGATAAGGCAGTGATAATGTTGATAAGGATTACTAATAAAAAGAATAATTGTGATAGTAATAATATTGTCAATAATATAGTAATGACGATGATGATAACAATTCCAGCGACAATAGTAGTAGCGATGAGAAGAAACAGTAATGATAAGTGTAATAATGTATCTGTAAGGATAATTATAATAGTAACTAGTACCTTTCTTTCTCTCCTCTCTCTCTCTCTCATTATTATTATTATCATGGTAATAATGTATCTGTAATGATAATTATAATAGTAACTAGGGGGTGCGAGTGCCCCTCCTGTCGATGTGAATGAGTTGCCAAAAATGAATTTCCACATTCATAGGTGGCGTTGTGCGTTGGGGAAGGCTAGGTCAGTAGCAACCCGAGGAGGTGTCATGGCTTCCGTTTTGATGATTGTTCAATGGAAATATAACCATTAAATTGATTATTTTCCATCCTTTTTTTGAAAATTGAAGAGACCAAAATGATCGACCATATTCACAAGGTATCCGTATCTTTTGTGACGTCATCAAAATAAACCCCAATGTGCTTTTTTTTTTTTCCAGAAAATAGAATCAGACGCCATGATATCTCGAGTTGCTTTCCCCGCTGTTGGCTAGTGATTAAAGGGATTTTTTTCCGAGAACAAACCATCAATACTTATGAACCGTATCCATGTTGACAAATGTAGAAAAGGTATAAATGAGACTGGATATCTTCACAATACAAGAGATGTATTTGACCGGTTTCGATTACGTCATTATGAGAAATACAACGACGTAATCGAAACCGGTCAAATACATCTCTTGTATTGTGAAGATATCCAGTCTCATTCATGCCTTTTTCTACATCAATACTTATCTCAAGAAAGTACGGTAGACGAACTCTTTCCATCAACACAGCGGTTCTTGAATTCTAATATTACGCATGGGGGATGAATTTAAACGAATTCTGCAAAATGTCGAAGGTAACCACTTAAATGGCCGTCAATTCAACCTTATGAAGGCCTTGCAATCTTGTGCCACTGATAGTAACAATGCTGGTGATGATGATAATGAAAACAATTCAGATATGAATAAAAATGCAAGTACCACTATTACAAATAAAAGTAGTGATTATCATGTTAATTATATAACATTAAAATGATATTGTCATTAACCACGGCGACGATGATGGATTGTGGGTATTATTGGAAAAATGCGTCACCAAAGATATTTAATTGATGATCACTTTTCATTAAATAAACTTGTCTCACAATATAAATGACATGAGATATGAATGGGGTAATAATAAACAAAAATAAAAGTAAATGACTATTCTCTGAACATTGTTATTCATTTATTTGTTTAAAAAAATCCATCAGTGAATACCAACTCGAAGCACGTATCCTCCATTTTAAAATAGTAACCCATAGCTCTCTCTCTCACTTTGCAGGAGTCTTCAGTCCTTTGTGTATATATCAGAACGGTCTACTGCTTCGCCTTTGGGACCATGGCATCTGGGTTCACACGATCAATTATACATCTTCTAATTCCATAAAAAAGCTAAGCGATGAACGAATTGTTATGGTGTATAACAACGATAGCAGAGATATACTCGATCAGGTAAGATTTTTATTTGTTTTGATCGAATATGTAGTTGGTGATATTAGTTTTTTTGTATGTTTGGCAGTGGTCGACATTTTTCTTTTTTTTTCTATTATTTCTCTTACAATCCTGATACCATTCAAGCTTCCGTGTCACTTAAATCCTGCTGTCAGTTATGTATGAATTCATATCCAAACGACAATTCTTCGAACATTGTTATTCATCTATTTGTTTATTTATTTATTTATTTAACATTATTCATATATTTGTTTACTTACATATTTTTCTTTAGGGATCGATCATGGACTGCACACGACCCCAAAGGTTTCCCATATTAACCGTCTCTTGGGAAAAAAAAGTATTAGACTGTCATAATCTGTGTTTAATTGCGTCACTGAATGCCGCGTTTACCTATACTCTGGTAAATTACCTTTGTAGTGTACATTAACTCAGAGCATTATGAAAGATCAAGCGTTCAAAAATAATATAAAGTGTACCTTAGCCAGTGTATTAGCATCTATTCATCATGAACGCTTCTGCAAATGGAATAGCTTTTTCATTGACGGTTTTAATTATGCAATTGATCAACAAACTTTTTTTTTTTCTTTTTACTAAGATTAAATGCAATTCACCACGTTATTCATCACTTAAATCACATGCGTCTTCACTTTCTTCCTCCATCACTTACAGGAGAGAGAGAGAGAGAGAGAGAGAGAGAGAGAGAGAGAGAGAGAGAGAGAGAGAGAGAGAGAGAGAGAAAGAGAGAGAGAGAGAGAGAGAGATAAAGATAAAGATAGATATATCATTATCATTATCTTATTGCCATCACCGTCATTAGTGGAATAATCATTAATACCACCGTTACCATCATCATCACCATTTTCAAACCACATTCTCGTTCCATTTTATATCTACCATTATCATCATCACCATTTTATAACCATTAGCATTACCATTTTATAGCCACCATTACCATCATCACCATTTTACAGCCATTTTTTACCATTTATTTAAACCATTTACAGCCACTATTAACCATTATATAACCACTATTAACACCATTTTACAACCACCACTACCATCACCATTTTATAACCATAACCTCCATCATCATCACCATTTCACAACCACACACCACCACCATCATCATCATCCTCATCACCAACGTACAACCTCCCATCACCATACAACCACAAATCATTAAAAAAATATATTCTACCATGAACGTCAACAGGCGAGTGACACCAACGCCATGAATAATATCCACTGGCTTATTTTCGCGGACGAGGAGGGCCTTCGCGAAATTATTCTCCACGCGAAAAATCTCGACGTCTTCTTGGACTCGAACCTTTACGTCTTCGTCTACGCGGAGTGTCAGGCGAAGGTGAGTGTTGCTGGTGTTGTGGTTGTTGTTGTTTTTTGTGTTGTATTGTGACTTTTGTTGTTGGTGTTGTGATTGTTGTTGTTTTTTTTATTGTGACTTATTGTTGGGTATTGTGAATTTTTTTTCTTTTTGTATTGTATTGTGACTTGTTTTTGTGATTGTGTTATTTTGTATTGTGACTTTTATTGTTGGTATTGTGAAATTTACTTTTTGTATGTTGATTGTGGCTGTTACTTTTTTTTATTGTATTGTGACTTTTATTGTTGGTATTGTGACTTATTTTTTTTTTTTTTTATTGTAGTCTGTTTTATTGTTGGTACTGTGACTGTTACTTATATATGTATATATATTATTTTTTTTTTTTTTTTTTTTTTTTGTATTTTTGTATTTTGACTTTTGTTGGTATTGTGAGCTTTTTTGTATTGTATTGTGACTTTTTAGTGTTATTGTCTTTTTCTTATTTATTTTTTTTTTATTGTATTCTATTGTGTCTTATTATTGGTATTGTGACTGTTACTTCTTTTTCTTTCTTGTTATCGTGACTTATTATCTATCGTTGTTATTTTTGCTTGTTTCACCGTTATCGTTATTTTCTTGAATCGTTGTTGCCATGGCCGAGGTAATTTTTATGATTGTTTACATATCATCAAAATTAACATCAGTGTATATGTATATAATTCTTTCGTGTCACAA
>NW_020870171.1:226555-231555 GCF_003789085.1 Penaeus vannamei | reverse complement strand
ACAATATCTCTTCTCACATACTTCATTCATTTTGAGGTAAAGCGTCAATAAATTAATTCAACACACATTTACTTTTCACTGCTCATGTTCTTTGAACTCTGAACAGTCTACTGGTATTCTTTTGAAGTAATATGGTTGATTATGGTATTTACGTTATGTTCAAACCGCTGTCGTTAGTATTTTGTAAAAGGACAGGAAAGAGTGGAAGAATTTGTAGCTAATAAGCATAACAGTAATATCGTCTCAGTGCTGGATGATTAACTGCTTGTTCCAGGAAAGAGGTTATTGTATTTTGTGTAGTTCTGTTTGATATAGACTTTAATAGGTTTGTAAGGGCTTCATGTATGTGGCTACCTAGCATATCTATAGAGATTTTTTTTGTGTGTTATATGGTATACCTTCTTCATTAATGGTATATATGTATATATGCCGACCTCATTTAGGTATTTTTGTTGCAGGTGTTATTTGTCGTTGTATTTATTTATGCCTTTATTAAAAAATTATGAAACCAAATAGAAAAATGATATGAAAAATAGATTTGAGGAAGCAGAATGACATAAAAAGAGAAATATGTAGCTAGAAACACACACACACACACACACACACACACACACACACACACACACACACACACACACACACACACACACACACACACACACACACACACACACACACACGTACACAAAAACAGACATACGCACGTAATCTAACATTACTTTTCCCCACTTTTCGGTAAATATTCGGAATGCCTTCGCATGACCCAACAGGAAGATATTATATCGATGGATTCCTCTCTCCTTCTGCTCCTCAAATATGCAGGAATCATACCGCAGATTCCACCCCCACCCCCCCACCCCCCTACCCAAATCTTGGCCCGATAGCATGGGAGGGCACGAATGGTACCATGGAAATTGCGGGGTTTAATATGCCATGAGGTCAGTATGTCAGTGTAGGAGATTGGACTGACTCGTACCGGGGCTCCAGCATGTCGGTCGTACACTCTCTCTCCTGCCTGTGAATACGTGGAGGATTCTTTGTTTTCATTTGAAGACAGTAAGGATTCTTTGTTTTCCGTTGGATATGTGGAGGATTCTTTGATTTCCTTTGAAGACAGTAAGGATTCTTTGATTTTCTTTGATTTCCTTTGAAGACTAAGGATTCTTTGTTTTCATTTGAGTACGTGAAGGATTCTTTGATTTCCTTTGAAGACAGTAAGGATTCTTTGTTTTCATTTGGATACGTGGAGGATTCTTTGTTTTCCGTTTGAAGACAGTGAGGATTCTTTGTTTTCATTTGGATGCGGGAAGGATTCTTTGTTTTCGTTTGAAGACTAAGGATTCTTTGTTTTCCGTTGGATATGTGGAGGATTCTTTGATTTTCTTTGAAGACAGTAAGGATTCTTTGTTTTCATTTGGATATAGGAGGATTCTTTGATTTTCTTTGAAGACAGTAAGGATTCCTTGTTTTCCGTTGGATATGTGGAGGATTCTTTGTTTTCGTTTGAAGACAGTAAGGATTCTTTGTTTTCCGTTGGATATAGGAGGATTCTTTGATTTCCTTTGAAGATTAAGGATTCTTTGTTTTCCTTTGAAGACAGTAAGGATTCCTTGTTTTCCGTTGGATATAGGAGGATTCTTTGATTTCCTTTGAAGATTAAGGATTCTTTGTTTTCCGTTGGATATGTGGAGGATTCTTTGTCTTTCTTTGGATACATGAAGGATTCTTTGTCTTTCTTTGCGGGGGTTGGGCGCGACAGGAAGGGGAGGGGGGGGCGTATCAGGGACATAAGCCCCTTCATTAGACACTAGAGTGACTAATTCTTTGTATATTATTCTTATTTTTACCCTGCGATTATCCTGGTCCATCTCTACCTTCTTATGCATATAATATCGATACAATGCATACCCCTCTTTTCATATTTTTCCCACTGATCTAATATTTCATTTTCATCTGTCTTTCTTTAATTTTTTTACCAGCAACCAATCTGATATTACATTTCCATTATTCTTTCTTTTCTTCCCCATCAATCAGTCTAATATTAAATATGCATCTTACTTTCTTTCCTTTTTCCCATCTTTCATTATTCTTCCTTTCTCCCCCACCAAAAATCTAATATTACAATCTCATCTTTCTATCATTTTTTCCCCATTTTTTATTCTTCTTCCTTTCCCCCCCAACCAATGCTAATATTACATATTCATTTCTTTCCTCCTTTATTCCATTTTTGATAATTTCATTTTTTCCCCACCAACTCTAATTACATATTCATCTTTCTTTCCTCCTTTTTTCCCATTTTTGATTATTTCATTTTTTCCCCCACCAACCAATCTAATATTACATACTCATCATCTCCTCTTCCCCCCTCCCCCCCAGGTATTTGACTTCTTCACGACGTATTTGGACAACGGAGAGGTGTCGGGGTTCGTCGGGGACATCGTGTCGACGCTCATGAAGACGCACAATTTTTACCGTGAGTTTGGGTCCGTTTTGGGAGCTTGGTGGGTTGGGGGGGGGAGGGGGAGGGATGATGGTGATGGTTATTGTTGTTGTTGCTGTTATTTTTGTTATTGTTGTTGTATTTCAATAATATGGAAAGATAGATACGCACACGCATGCACACGCAAACACGCACATAGACACGGACACGCACACACTATCCCTTCAACACACAAACCAAACTTGGTTTTCTTTTAGCCTATTACCTCACAAGAAAAGGGTAAATAAGTGGAAAAATAACAATTATTAGGATTTGTAATTTTTGTCTAAAAAAAAAAAAAAAAAAAAAAAAAAATCCAGATCACTATTTTTTGCCTAACCTACAAGAAAAGAAATAAATAATAATTTTTAGCCTAACCTACAAAAAACTTAATTTATTTATTTATTTATTTTTTAGCCTAACCTACAAGAAACTCGAAGGTTACGCCTACGGCAAAGTGGTCGAAGGAACGACCAACGACTGGACGGGCATGGTAGGAGAGTTACAAAACAGGCGCGCGGATCTCACTGTGTCCGAGCTCTCCGTCACCAAAGAGCGCAATGACGTCATCACTTACACGCAGCCTATTTATATCGTGAGGTGAGTTGCCGAGACTCCTTTTATTTTCGTTATTATTTTCATTTTTGTTATTGTTGTTATTAATTAATTCATAAGTTGTTTATAAGTTTCTTTATTCATCAGTTTATCGTTCTATCTATTTATTTATTTGTCTGTTTAACTATCCCTTCACCTATATGTCTAATTATATATTTATTTGTTTATTTATCTGTCTGTCTATTCATATATTTATCTGTTTATATATCTGTCTGTCTCTTCCTTCATTTATCTATCAACTATTTATTCATTCATTTTCCTACTTTTTATTAATTTCCCTACTATTAGTTTATTAATATATCTTCATTTTCCCACGGTACATTAAACTATTTGTTTATCTACCCATGTATATATATATATATATATATATATATATATATATATATATATATTATATATATATATATATATATATATATTTTTTTTTTTTTTTTTTTTTTTTTTTTTTTTTTTTTTTTTTTTTTTTTTTAAGCTGTTAGGTCTTCGTTACTGTTATTACCAATAACAGATTTGTTATACAAATAGATTGATATATATACAGAAATATCTAAATGATATAGATATGATTTTGATGATGATAATTTTGCGAAAGACAATGGCAATAATTAAAAAAGTGATAACAATGATGAATAAAAAGTAATGAGGAGACCATCTCATCCTACCCTCCCCCCAAAAAAAAAAAAAAAAACCCTTCCTCCCAAACAATTCCCGCTTCCCTCCCCCTCCCCCCGCCGCTAATCTACCATCTACCCTCCTCTCCCCTCCCCTCCCCCCTTCTACCATCTTTCTATCTACCCCCTCCTCCCAAACAATCACCCCTCTCCTTCCCTCCCTCTACCACTACTCCCTCCCCCTCCCTCCTCCCTCCCCCCAAAGCATTCACCCCCCCCCTTTCCTTCCCTCCCCCCTTACCATTCTACGTGCTCTCCCCCCCTCCCCCCTACCATCTACCCTTCCCTCCTCTCCATCTCCCCATAATACAATTAAACAACCCCATCGTAAGCGCGCGTGCAACGATCTAAAGTAAAAAAAACACCAAAGAAACGGACAGAATAAGAGGCCGTACTCCTCAATACACAAACCGGGAAAATATGAAAGAAAAAATGACATAACACACAGCAAACACATCGACCACACTAGACCTGCATCCTCCTTCCACCTCCCTCACCTACACCCGAAAAAGAAAAAAAAGAAAAAAGAAAAAAAAGAGCAAAAAAGAAAAGAAAAAGAAAAAAAAAAAAGAAAAAGAAAAAAAAAAAAAAAAAAAAGAAAAAGAAAAGAAAAAGAATANCCTCCCCTCCCCCTCTACCATATACCCCTCCTTCCCTCTCCTGTCTACCCTCCTTCCCTCCTCTCTCCTCCACCCCTTCACCCCTCCCTCTCTCCCCTCTCCCCTCCCCTCCTTCCCCCCCACCCATCCCAGTCGAAAGCTCTTCGTCGCGACCCAGGAGGACTTCCAGAAGAAGCTCCTGGCCTACACGTCCCCCATGGAAATGGTGCTGTACTGGGCTATCCTCGTCACCATGATGGGGCTGGCGGTCTTCCTCGTCTTCGTCGAGAGGTTGAGGAAGTACTTGCTTCCCCACGAGGAGCTGGGGGGGTTGGGCAGCCTGGGCACGGCGACGTGGTGCATGGTGTCGGCGCTGCTGCAGCAGGGTGGTGGCGTGGCTGTGTTGTTGCTGTTGCTGTTGTTGTTGTTGTAATAGTTATTTTGTTATTTTGTTGTTATTTTATTGTTATTATTATTATTATTATTATTATTATTATTGTTATTATTATTATTATTATTGTCATCAGTATCATTATGATAATAATGAAGATAATAATAATAATCATCATAATCTTAATTATAATGATGATAACAATAATGATAATATGATAATAACAGTGATGATTATAATATATT
>NW_020870171.1:216880-219044 GCF_003789085.1 Penaeus vannamei | reverse complement strand
TACTCGTCTCTCTAGCTTCTCTTCCCCCCCCTTCCATCCCATTCTCCTCCTCTCTCTCTCTCTCTACTCTCCTCTCTCTCTTCTCCTACTTCTCCTCTCTCTCTCTTCTCTCCTTCTCTCTCTCTCTCTCTTCTCTCCACCTCTCTTCTCCTTCTATCCCCTCTCTCCCTCTCTCCCTCCCTCCCTCGCCCTCTCTCTCTATCGCTGCCCTCTTTTCCTATCCTCCCCCACCCCCCCCTCTCTCTCCTCTGACTCCCTATCCATCTCTCCTCCCTCTCTCTTCTATTCCTCTCTCGCTCTTCTCTCTCTCATCTCTCTCTCTCTCTCTTTCCTCTCTCTTGCTCTCCTCCTCTCTCATCCTCTTTTCTCCCCCGATCATCTCTGCTTATCTGGACGTTTTATTGTGAATAAAAATAATATATACAAGATGGAACACGATATATATATACCCTGAATTACCCCACATAAACACTACGAAAGAAGTCTCTTGCCATTAATAACATGAAAAAGTAAACGAAATACACTTTAAGAAAAAAATCCAAAAACGAAGTAAAGTGATAAAGTCAATAATGATACATACCAAGAATAATAAAACAACTTTTTTTCTGATGTCTAGCTGTTGATGTACTGGTTATCACTCGTTAAGACTCGCTGCTTTGGCAAAAAAAAGTGTTACATTATTGTTTCTTCGTTATTCTTTTTTACTTTTTTTTTTTTTTTTTTTTTTTTTTCTTTTTTTTGTTTTTTTTTTTTTTTTTTGTTTTTTACTAAATAAGAGCTTTTATGTGATTTTTTATATTTAATATGCAAAGGTGTCAGCGGGCAAGTTTATACGTATATGAAGACAAAGCAGAATAGTTGAGAGAAAGAGGAAGAGCAGGGACAGGGAGAGAAGAGAGCAGAGAAGAGAGAACCGAGAGATAGTACACACCCGAGAGAGATGAGAGAGCAGATTGAGAGAGAATGAGCACGAAGAGAGAGGAGATGGATGAAGCAGACTGAGAGAGAAAGAGCGAAGCAGGCCAAAACGTGATAACCATCATAACAGCTGCATCATAACATGGAATCATTATTGACTTTATCATTTCCTCGTTTTGGATTTTTAATGTTCGTTTGTTTTTAATGTATTATGACAAAGAGACTGCTCCAGTAGCTGTTTTATTGGGTAATTCAGGTTATATCGTGTTCCATCTTATATATATTTTTTATCCGTAAAGACACGAGAGGGAGAAAGAGAAGAGAGAGGGAAGAAGAGAGCAGACTGATCGAGAGAGAAGCAGATACGGCTGGAGAGAGAGAGAGAGAGATGAGAGAGACCGAGAAGAAGAGAGGAGGAGATAATGAGAGAAAGAGAGAGAGAGAAGAAGAGAAAAGAGAAGAGAGATATGAAGAGAAAAAGAGAGAAAGGAAAGAGAAAGGGAGAGGAGACAGACAGACAGACAGGACAGACAGAGAGAGAGAGAGAGAGGCGGGAGGGAGACGCGGCGAGAGAGAGAGACAGAGAGAATGAGAGAAGAGAGAGAGAGAGAGAGAGAGAGAAGAGAGAGAGAGAGAGAGAGAGAGAGAGAGAGAGAGAGAGGGGGTAGGGGCGTGGGGGCTTAGAGACACAGAAAGTGATAAGAGGAGGGAGAAAGAGGCGGAAACAGAGAGAGACAGCAGAGAGACAACAGACAGACAGACAGCATATATGGTACTTGACCAAACTTTACCGACAGTAAAAGACGAACACATTTCAAACTTTTCAGATCAACCTGAACCACCATTTACAAAGGACACCTCTCTATTACGGACCAAATAATTAAAAACAAAAAAACAAACAAACAAGGGAACTTTTCTTCTTTCTTAACAAAAGTAGTAATAAGAAATATACATTATGTAATTCCTTCCATTAGCGAGTCTTAAATAGACGGGAAATAATTTTGTAAAAGATAAAAAAAAATGGTAAGGTTAAAAAAAATACGATTTAGAATATCAAATATTCACATATTCAATACAAAACATCATATTTTGACAGGCTATTTATATATGTTGTGTGTGTATGTGTGTATGTGTGTGTGTGTGTGTGGTGTGGTTTGCGTGTGTGTTGTGTGGGTGTGTGTGTGTGTTTGTTGTGTGTGTGTGTGTGCGTGTGTGTGTGTGTGTGTTGTGTTGGTGTTGTGTACGC
>NW_020870171.1:204380-211880 GCF_003789085.1 Penaeus vannamei | reverse complement strand
TGGGTGAGATAGAAAAAAAAAAAGTTAGTGACGTCGAATTAAATATGGGGAAAAGACACGTGTGGGGGGGGGGGGTATGTGTTGATATTTCCCGTTTAATCGTCCTGGGTGATATTTTGGGTATGGGGGGGGG
Organism: Penaeus vannamei; assembly: GCF_003789085.1. NCBI lineage: Eukaryota > Metazoa > Arthropoda > Malacostraca > Decapoda > Penaeidae > Penaeus > Penaeus vannamei. The sequence goes on along the minus strand of NW_020870171.1, from coordinate 211,747 downwards.
GTGGAGAGAGGAGGAGGGTGAGGGGAGAGAATAAACGCGAGAGGGAGGGGAGGAAGGAGACGGAGAGAGAGAGAGAGAGAGAGAGAGAGAGAGAGAGAGAGAGAGAGAGAGAGAGAGAGAGAGAGGAGAGAGAGAGAGAGAGATGAGAGAGAGAGAGAGAGAGAGAGAGAGAGAGAGAGAGAGAGGAGAGAGAGAGAGAGAGAGAGAGAGAGAGAGAGATAGATAGATAGAGAAGAGAGAGAGAGAGAGAGAGAGAGAGAGAGAGGAGAGAGAGAGAGAGAGAGAGAGAGAGAGAGAGAGAGAGAGAGAGAGGAGAAGAAAGAAAGAAAGAGGAGAGACAGACAGGCAGAGACAAAGACAGAAAGAACAGAAGAGCCAAGAAGAAAGAGAAAGAGACAGAGAGAGAGACAGAGACAGAAAGAAGATAGCAAAGACAGAATCAGACAGACAGAAGACAGACAACAGACAGACATAAAAAAGGGACAGAATCGCCGAAGAATTTGAGCATAAGGGGCGAAAGAGTTAAGGGATCAGCGATAGAACTACAGGGCCATATTAAGAGTGCCTGGCCCTGTGTGGCACTATTTTCCCCCGCATACATACTCTCAATCTGGTCCTTCTCAAGCGAATCCTGAAAGAAGAAGTTAGAGCCATTAACACTTTTGCAAAACACGAAGAGAGATTAAAAAGAAAAAAAAAAAAAAAAATGTCGCTAAACAGATGGAGAATTAAAAAGATTAAAAAAAAGTGTCGCTAAACAGATGGAGAATTAAAAAGGTTATTTTGGAAGTAAGATTTCGGAAATCAAATTCTTAATAAGCACCCTGTGTTAATGATAATGACGAAATTAAAAGTCTAGTGAAGCAAAGTATAATAAAAATACGTAAAATATTGAATCATAAAAAAAAAAAAAAAAGAAAAAAGAAAGGAAAAAGAGTTATTCACTGAAACTGCATCAATTAATTAATATAAAAAAACTTATTGAACACGAAGCAACATAACAGTATAATAGAGAACTAAAACATATTGCTGAAATAAAGATTTTAAGCTAAATTAGTATTTTTTTAAATAACTTAATACTTTGAGGATTGTGATTAGTATTAATAGAATAAATTAGATAATTTTAACACGATTCCCAACTTATAAAATGTAACATTCTTTCTTATTATTATTGTTTCTTCTTCTTCTTCTTCATCTTCCACTTATTTCTTCTCTTTCTTATTATTATTACTATTGTTCCCTTTTCCGACTTTTTTTCTTTTTCCTTTTCGACTTTTTCTTCTTCCCGTTTTTCGTCTTTCCTTCCTTTTCTTCTTCTGTTTCTTATTCCTTTCTCTTTCCTTTTTCTTCTTCTTCTTCGTTTTCTTATTATTTTCCTTCTTCTTCGTTTTCTTATTATTTCCTTCTTCTTCTTCTTTATCAGTTTCATCATTTTTGCGTTTCTTCTTCTCTTTCTTTTCTATCATTATCATTATTGTTTTTTATTCTTTTTCTTCTTCTTCTTCTTTATCATTGTTTGTTGTTTTTCCCCTTCTCTTTCGTCTTCTTCTTTATGATAATCATTATTATTAATTTTGTCTGTTTCTTCGTCTTCCTCTTTCTCCTGATTAATAATGTTCTCTTTTTATTGTTATTATTACTTTTCTTTCTTCTTTTTTTGTATCTCCTTTCTTCTTTGTTTCCTATCGCTATTCCTTATTCCCGCCAGCGAAATGAAGGTCAAAGGAAGCGGAAATAGAGAAGGAGAGAGAGAGAGAGAGAGAGAGAGAGAGAGAGAGAGAGAGAGAGAGAGAGAGAGAGAGAGAGAGAGAGAGAGAGAGAGAGGAGAGAAGAGAGGAAGAGATAAAGAGAGAAGAGACAGAGATGGGAAGATATATAGAGAGAAGAGAGAGAGAGAGAGAGAGAGAGAGAGAGGAGGAGAGAGAGAGAGAGAGGAGGAGAGGAGAGAAGAGGAGAGAGAGAGAGAGAGAGAGAGAGAAGAGAGAGAGAGAGAATGAGAGTAGAGAGAGAGAGAGAGGAGAGAGAAGAGAGAAGAGAGCAGAAGCAGAGAGAGAAGACAGAAATTTAGAAGATTAGTAGAGAATAGAAACCAGAGAGAGAGAAGACAGAGAGACAGAGAATATAGAAAACAGATAGAACACAAACACCCCAGATCTACGTCATATCAGCATAAGAAGAGGAAAGACGGTTTTAGCATCAGGGAGAGCGTGCATTTCCCCTCCAATGTTAACTCACAGACTGCAAATATTGATATGGAAATAAAAAACGGTGGCCCCTCCTTAGATAAGCTAAAGGCTCAAAAATAAACACCATATGGTAGAAAATAGATAGATATGTAAATATGTGATAATAAGAATTATGTTTATTTGGAAAGAATCTTTATTCGAAGCATATTCGCCGTGGAGAGATATTTCAAGAAAAAAGAATATAGACCTATCGAACGTAAACAAAAATCGAACACAATACAGATTACAAAATGTGCTGCTGTAGCGTCTCTAAAGAAAGTGGGGTGTTATATATAGTGCCAGTGCCAGGCATCTCCAGCAGGTAGACTAAAAGAGTGCCAAATAGATAGCGAGAAGGGGCCATGTGTCATTTTATCGCGCCCCGTGGAAAATGCAGCATGGCTTTGGCTTCGGTTTCGTAGAATTTCCATTTTATCTACATTTTGTTTCAGATTTTTTCGATTTTTCTTTTTATCACTAATGTTTATTTTTTTTACTTATTGTTTCATTTATTGTGATAATGAATAAAACTGTCAATGATAAAAAGTAACAGTGATAATGATGCTAATGAGGATGACGATGATGACAGTGATGATGATAATGATGATAATAATAATGATAGTAACGACAATCACCACAACAATAATGATGGCAATAATAATAATAATCATAACATCAATAATGATAATAATGAAATTAATAATAATAATAGTAGTAGTAATGACAATAATGATAACGTTAATAATAAAAGTTAAAATAATAGTGATAATAATAATAATAATGATCATTCTTAATATAATACCAACAACAATGATAAAAATAATGATAATATATAATCATGATGACAATAATAATGATAATAATTATGACATTGATAATAATAATAATTAGTATTATTATAGTACTAATAATAACACTGTCAATAATAGTAGTAATCCAACTTCTAATACTGATGAAGATAATAATAATAATGATAATAATAATAATAATAATAATAATAATAATAATAATAATGATTACAATGATAATAATAGTAATAACATGATAATGATGATGATAATAATAATAATAATAATAATAATAATAATAATAATAATAATAATAATAATAAAAATAATAATAGCATGATAATGATAATAATAATGATGATAATGATAAAAAAGATATAATAAAATGATAATGATAAAAAATTATGATAAAATAATAATGATGATAACGATAATAACAAGATAATGTCAATAATAATGATAATAACATAATAAAAATAATAAAAATAATCATTATAATACTAATAATAACTAACAATAATGAAAACAATAATAATAGAAATAATAATCGCACACACACCACATACAAACACCCGTGTCTGCCCACGCAAACGCAGTAATAAATTCATCTTTCCCGAACGCGTAAAATGATAAGAAACGAGCTTGACAATGGCTAGAATTATAAGCGGGATCGGAGAGGTATGTGGCCCCTGCTATATTACTGCTGTTAACTGCCACTATACACGACGTGTCTTTATGTACTGTGACCGCGGGGTTTGGGGTGTGGGTATATATAGTGCGGCTCGGGTTGTCTTTTAAAAGTTTTTGCTTGTCTGCTAGGCGCTGTCTCGCTTTGGTCTTTCTTTCTCTTTTTTTTCTGGTTTGTTTTTTTGGTTGGTTTTTGGTTGGTTTTTGTTTTGTTTTGTCTCTCTCTCTCGGTATTTTTTTTCTCTCTCTCGGTCTTTTTTTTTTTTCTCTCTCTCTCTCTGTCTCTCTCTCTCTTCTCTCTCTCTCCTCTCTCTCCTCTCTCTCTCTCTCTCTCTCTCTCTCTCTCTCTCTCTCTCTCTCTTTCTCTCTTTCTCTCTTTCTCTCTCTCTTCTCTCTCTCTCTCTCTTCTCTCTCTCTCTCTCTCTCTCTCTCTCTCTCTCTCTCTCTCTCTCTCTCTCTCTCTCCTCTCTCTCCCTCTCTCCTCTCCCTCCCTCCCTCCCTCTCTCTCTCTCTCTCTTTCTCTTAACCAATCTATCTTTCTTCATTCTTACATTCTTTCGTTTTGTTTGTTTGTTTTAGGCACGATGTATTTCATAATACTGGTTCTTTTATGAAGAGTAAGGAAGGTGCATGGCATGATAGGCTGCCAATACTAACAACACTGCAAACAAGAATTAATGATAACAAAATCACCCGAGTTTTTTTCTATAACAATATCTACTGCTTGTAAAAAAGAGAAATGATTTCAAAACACTTTTTCGATACCCCAGTTATTTCCTATGACAATATCCACTTGTAAGAAAAAGAAAAATGATTTCAGTACAAATTCTCGGTGACTGAGTCATTTCCTATAACAATATCCACTTGTGAGAAAAATAATGATTATTTCAAAACACTTTTTTCGATGCCCCAGTCATTCCCTATAACAATATCCACTTGTAAAACAAAGAAAAATGATTTCAAAACACTTTTTCGATGCGCCAGTCATTTCCTATAACAATATCCACTTGTAGGAAAAATTAAAAAGATTAACACAAATTTTCGATGTTCGAAAATGTCCACTTGTAAGAAAAATAAAAATGATTTCAATACACTTTCTCAATGCCCCAGTCATTCCCTATATCAATATCCACTTATAGGAAAAATAAAAATGATTTCAATACACTTTTTTTCGTTATAACTTTTTCCTTTTGCGTCAGGTGAGTCGGTGGCGGAGAAAGATACGAGAAAGGGTATATTTGTGGGCACCGTAGATCTGTCTCCTGTCAAGAGGGTATGTTGAGACGAGGGGAAAAGAGGGAGAGAGAGGGGAGTGTTCTCGGAAATACTTGTTATGAATGACGAGGGTTTTTTTCTAATGAGGTGAAAGAGGGGTGGTGTATGTATACCTTTTTTTACGATTTTTTTTTCTTTTTTTTTTTTACTTTATTTTAGTATCTTGTTCGTTTGGAGATACGTACAGAAATACAGAAACACAAACACACACACACACGAACATACATAAAAGTAGAGATACGCATATACACACACACACGCAAACGCACATACACACAAGTAGAGATACACACACACACACGCACACACACAAACAAACACACACACATACGCACACACGCACGCACAAACACACTCACACACACACACACACACACACACACACACACACACACACAAACAACAACACACAAAACACGCAAGCAAATAAACACACACAAGCACAGATATCTCCTTATCCAATTTCTTACCCGAACTCAAATATACAACCCGTATCTATCTCGAGCAAAGGAGAATCACACTGTAATTTCTTTCATCATAAATCTCCCGCAAACAGCTGTAAGACCGGGATACAGTGTCACCATGGGAGGTATAGTGTCCAGGTGTAGCACTTGAGGAGGTTTGGCACTGTGACACTGTCATACACGCCCCACTTGTTACGAGAAGCAAAAGTTCACCTAGGTGGAAATGCACTGGGAAGTGGTATTGTCGTGTTGCATAGTGGTGTTAGCTATTTCTCTCTGTCTCTCTCTCTCTCTCTCTTGGTTTCTTCTTCTTTCTTTCTCTCCTTCTCCTTCTCTCGGTCTTTTTTTCTTTCTCTCTGTCTGTCCGTCTGTCTGTCTTTCTTTCTCTTTTTCTTTCTCGTTCTCTCTCTCTCTCTCTCTCTCCCTCCTCTCCCTCCCTCTCTCTCTCTCTCTCTCTCTCTCTCTCTCTCTCTCTCTCTCTCTCTCTCTCTCTCTCTCTCTCTCTCTCTCTCTCTCTCTCTCTCTCTCTCTCTCTCTCTCTCTCTCTCTCTCTCTCTCTCTCTTTCTCTTTTTATCACTCTCTTTTTTTCTCGAATCACGAGACATCTTTGTCTGATATATGTATCCGAATCGTAATTTTCTTTCTTGTTATTCTATTCTTTCCCTCTCTCTTTCTATTTTCTTTCTTTTCTTTCCTCTTTTTTTCTTTGCATGATAAACGTAAGATCAGGCAATGTTAGGACTTATTTTTGCAACTGACAGCAATGGCATCACAGAAAGGGAGTAGATAGAGTGGGTGTTTATGAGAGAGAGAGAGAGGGAGGGAAGAGAGAGGGAGGGAAGAGAGAGAGAGGGAGGAGGAGGTTGGGAAGGAGGGAGAGAGAAGGAAGGAGAGAGAAGGAAGGAGGGAGAGAGAGGAAGGGAGAGAGAGGGAAGAGGAGGGAAGGAGAAAGAGGGAAGAGAGAGGGAGGGAAGTGAGAGGGGAAAGAGGGAAGGAGGGAGAGAGAGGGAAGGAGGGAGAGGGAGGGAGAAAGAGGGAAGAAGGGAGAGGGAGGGAAGGAGGGAGAGAGAGGGAAGAGGAGGGAGGAAGAAAAAGGGAAGAATGGAGAGGGAGAAAGAAGAGAGTGAGAGAGAGGGAGGGAGAGAGAGAGAGAGAGAGAGAGAGAGAGAGAGAGGAGAGAGAGAGAGAGAGAGAGAGAGAGAGAGAGAGAGAGAGAGAGAGAGAGAGAGAGAGAGAGAGAGAGAGAGAGAGAGAGAGAAAGAGAGAGAGAGAGAACGGAAGAGAGAGAGAGAGAGAGAAGAGAGAGAGAGAGAGAGAGAGAGAGAGAGAGAGAGACGAGATAAGAGAGAGAGAGAGAGAGAGAGAGAGAGAGAGAGAAAAGAGAATATACCTATATACCCCTTTCCTCTGCCCCCTCCCCCCCCCCCCCCAGTCCCCCTCCTGCATATCTCATTACTCAGGAAGACAAAACAATTTATTATCCTCCACTCTCTCCTCCCCTCCATCTTCCTTCGTCATTTTTCTATTTCTCTTTTTTCCTCTTTCCTTCATTTTTCTCTGTCTCCTTTTCCCTTTCCCTTTCTCCCTTTTATCTTATTTTCCCTTTTCTCTCTTTCCTTCGTTTTTTTCTTTTCCCTTTTCCCTTATTTACTTCTTTTCTCTTTTCCTCTTTTCTTTAAATTTTCTTTCCCCTTATTTTCTTCCTTTCTTTACTCTTACTGTCTCTCTTCCTTCCTATCTCTATCACCGTGTCCTTCTCTTTCTTTTTCCTCTCTGCCTTTCATTTACTCTGTTCTTCGTCTTCCTTTTATCTCCATTTTCTCTCTATTTTCTTCTCCACTTTTTTCCTTTTCTCTCTTATTACCTCTCCTTTTTTCTTATTTTTTTTAGTTTTCTTTTCATACCTTCTCCCCTTCTTCTCTCCTCC
>NW_020870171.1:193667-199280 GCF_003789085.1 Penaeus vannamei | reverse complement strand
AAACCAGCTCAATTCAGTCGTTTTGTGGAATACCTTGTAGCATAGTACTAATTTGTGATGGTGGTTGTTGAGCGATAGTAATTCTGTTGTTTTTTGTGTTGTGGTTTTCTCTCTCTGGTTTCTCTCTCTCTTCTTTTCTCTCCTTTCTCTTTTCTCTCTTTCTCTCTCTCTTTCTCTCTCCCTCTCCTTCCTCTCTCTCTCTCTCTCTCTCTCTCCCTCTCTCTCTCTCTCTCCTCTCTCTTTCTCTCTCTCTCTCTCTACAGCCCCTTCCCCTTCTTCACTATTCTCTTCCCCTTCTTATAGTTCTTTTCCGTCTTGCACAGCTCTTAACAAACCCAGCTGTCCCTCCCCCTCCCCCCCCTCCCCTCCCCCTCTCCCCCTCTCCCTCCCAGACCTTCCTTCCTTGCTCCGAAAATAGGAGTAATATTACTCGACCAAACAAAACTTAGGAGAACTACTACACTTCCTGCCCTTCGTCTATCTATGGCCTTTAGCAAAATACTTCTCCCATATGTTTTCTTATTTTTTTTATTTCTTTTCTATCTTCGTTTCTTTTTCTCTTCTTCGTTTTCTCACATGTTTTCACTTTTCGTTCCAGGAGATCCAGAACGTCACACGAACCATACATCAAATAATTAATAAATAATGAATAATATCAAATAATAATAATAATAATAATAATAATAATAATAATAATAATAAATAAAATAAAAAAAATCATGGCGTCGCGTTTTCTAAAAGCATAAATATATCGCACAATGTCCCTCATTTTTCTCCCTCCCGCCCGTTCAAAACCTCCAGAGCCGACGGAAGTGATCGTATTACCCGGCGCGCGGGGTGTTCGCCACGGCAGACCTTTCGCGCCAAGAAAAAACAAGGCCTTCTTATAGGACCCTTTTTGCGGGGTCGTTAGTGGAAAGGAGGTCGCTGAGGACAAAGGCTTAGAGAGAGAGAGAGAGACACCTCCTACCTCCCTTTTTTTTCTTTTTTTAGTAGGTTTAGAGAAGAAGAAATGTAAAAAATATAAAAAATTAGAAAAAAACACTGCCGTCGCTCTTTCATAATAGATGGTTTTTCTTTTTTTTTCTTTCTTTTGCTGTTTTTTTTTTTTTTAGCAGTTAGAGAAAGAGAAATGTAAAAATATTATAAAAAAATAGAAAAACTCTGCCGTCGTCTTTTTTCATAGATAAAATGGGTTTTCTTTTTTCTTTTTTTCTTTTGCTATTTTCTTTTTCATTTTAGCACAGATTTGAGGTCTTGGTCTTAAAGTAGGAAAGTGGAGACCGAATTTTGTTCCTAAAACGGTTTTTAAACTTTCTTCTCTGCAGTGTTTGTGGTCATTAGATAATCAAAGGCACTAAATCGTAAATCGAGATATACAGACTCGTGTAAGAACTATAAAAACTAATTATTTTAATTACCATATCCAGTAGTTAACCGGAAATATAATATTATAATAAAGTCGAGCATAATTTTGACATTGAAACCTGCCATGAAACCACAGAGAAACCTCGCAACTCGACGCTATATGCCATCCGCGAGACCCATGGCATCGCTCGAAAATAAAAAAAATAATAAAAAAATTAATCACAACTGACTTACGATGATGCTGTCATTCATCCTGGAGGTGTTGTAGGATCTACGAGCGAGAGGAGAGACACTCAGCCGCGAAGGGCCTGGACAGACGTCTGGTTTAAGCTGGTGCCTGGGAACCGACTCCGAACTCGCCCCCGAAGTGCCGACGTCACAACGGAAAATATTAAACCTCTTCCTCCTCGCCTTGTGGAACCAGCTGCAAACCCCGCTCCGGCAGCTCCATTTGCGAGCCGGTCCTTGAGGTCCAGGGAAAAACTATCGTACTGTAAGACCCTCTTGCTTTACCGACAACATGCGTTTCTTAATCATAATTTTTTTATCAAATCGAGGAACCTGCTCTCATGTGGATTCATCAACGCTTCTGGATCCTTACGTGGTCATTCAGAAGCCTATAGTGACGTCATAACTATAGGATAAAGTAGGATTTATGTCAAGGAGAGAATCGTACGACGGCAGGCTGAGGGCACAACCTGAGCTCGTCCAGATGCCAGCTCTTTGAAAGGTTGTTGATTGGTCGGATACTGTAAACAACCCTGGATCAATCTACGAAGGAAGGGGGAGGCAGAAGGGGAAAGAGGAGAAGAGGAAGAGAGGAAAGAAGGAAAAGAGGAAGGAAGGGAGGATGAGAAAGGAGAAGTGGAAGGGGAGGCAGAGGGGGAAAGAGGAGAAGATGAAGAAATGAAAGGAGAAAGAAGAAGGAAAGAAAGAGAAAGGAGGAGAAAGAAGAAAGGGATGGGGGAGAAGAAGGGGAAGGAGGAGAATAGGAAAAAGGGAAAGGAGGAGAAGAGGAAGGGGAGAAAATGAGAAGGGAAAAGAAGTAAAAAAGGAGAAGAAGGGAGAGGAAACGAGAAAGAAGGGGAGTGAAAAGGAGAAGACAAAAAAAGGAAAGGAAAGAAGAAAAGAAAGGAAAAAACGAGAAATTAGTCGAGGAGGAAGGAAGAAGGAAAGAAAGGAAAAAAAGAGAGAGAGGAGAAAACCGCTCATTTATAGCCCAAAACGGCCCTTAATATGTTTCCCTCCAGCACTTTCCGCTCCATGTTTGAATCTATTTCGGGTCTGCCGGATATGCGAGTAAGCCAGATGTCGGAGTAGTGTAAAGTTAGTCATTATAGTTTCCGATGAAGGGTGGTCACAAGGAGAGGGGGTTTAAAAGGGGCTGAATCTCCTCCCGCCCCCTCCTCCCTCTCTACCCTCCTCCAGCTCCCCCTCCCTCTCCTCCTCTCTCACTACCCTCCCCAGCTCCCACCCCTCCTCCTCTCCTCATACCCTTCCCAGCTCCCAGCCTCCTTCCTAACTACCCTCCCCCACTCCCCCCCCCTCTCCTCCAAACTACCCCTCCAGCTCCCCCTCCCTCTCCTCCTCTCCTCACTACCCTCCCCCAGCTTCCCCACCCCCTCCTCTCCTCACTACCCTTCCCAGCTCCCAGCCTCTCTTCCTAACTACCCTCCCCCACTCCCCCCATCTCCTCCTAACTACCCTATCCCAGCTCCCCCTCCTCCTTCCCCCCCTCCGTGTTTGGGAGGGTTATCTCCTCCCACCCCACCCCTCCCCCGTGTTTGGTGGTCACAAAAGAGAGGTTAAAAGGGTCTAAATCTCCTCCCACCCCCTCCTCCTTACTACCCCAGCCTCCTCCTCCTCCACACAACCCCACCCACCCCCTCCTCCTCACTACCCCACCCCACCCCTTCCTCCTCACTACTCCCACCCACCCTTCCTCCTCACTACCCTCCCACCCACTCCCTCCTCCTCACTACACCCCCCACCCCCACCCCTTCCTCCTCACTACCCCCCACCTTACCCTCTCCCCCGTGTTTGAGACGGTACCTCCTCCCCCCCCATCCCCACACCCCCACCCCCTCCCCCGTGTTTTAGAACGGCTCGGGTCTACTCTCTTACTGCAAGAGCGGCGCCTCACAAGAGACAATATGAGGAAGTTGAGGTTGGAAACTCCTGTAGGGTTCTGCTTCCGCGAGTTTGGACGAAGGGAAAGGGTTAAGTGAATGTATATACAGTACGGTAAAAAAAAAAAAAAAAAAAACGATAAAGATAAAAAAAAAAGATAATAAAAAAAGATAAACGATAAAAAAACGAAAAAAAACGATAAAGATTAAAAAAGATAATAAAAAAGAAAAAAAAGATAAACGATAAAAAAAAAAAATAAAATAAAGTGGGGATGAGGGTGGGAATTGTTTGTAAAATGGATGAGATGATTAGTGTTGTGTGTTTTTTTTCTTATTTTTTTCTAATTTTTCGTTTGTGTGTGTTGGTGTGGTCTGCAAAGTGGTGTCTGTTTATACATTATGTGTTTGTGTTTGCGTGTGAGTATACGCGTGTGTTTGTGAATGTGTCTTGAGTGTGTGTTTGTGTGTCTGAAGTTTGGTGTGTTTGTGAGTGAGTCTGAGTGTGTTTGTTTGTCTACATATTGTGTATTATGTATTTTTGTCTAAAATAGATGTTGTGTTTATAAAGTGTCTGAATATGAACGTGCGTGTCTGTGTGTACGTGTGCAACATCACTATATACGTATGCATGTGCGTGTTTAGACAACAAATTTTAGAATGGCGAGAATCAGCTGTTCTTCCGAACTTGTAGAGAAGGTCACAGATGACTTTTCCCTATTTCTTTTTCCATCTTTCTTTCCTTCAGAATGAAAGAAAAATAAGGTCAAATTGTATTTTTTTTCTCTGTCCTTATAATGTTGGTGCGTTAGATCATATATAATTATATATATATATATATATATATATATATATATAGAGAGAGAGAGAGAGAGAGAGAGAGAGAGAGAGAGAGAGAGAGGGAGAGAGGGAGAGAGAGAGAGAGAGGAAGAGAGAGGGAGAGAGGAGAGAGAGAGAGAGAGAGAGAGGAGGAGAGAGAGAGAGAGAGTAGGGTAAATTTAGCATTGTTTTCAACACTCATTCTCCGAGTACTGTGTGTGTTATGGTACACTTTTTTGTTTGTTGTTTTGCTTTCATTGGCATAAACAATACTGGTTTTTGTACAGATTTTTTACTTTTAGTTCCATTTTTATTATGGAGGTTATTATCATTATCATTTTTTTATTATTATTGTTTTCTGTTAGTGATAGTAGTAGAAGTGTCATTGTGACTGACATATCATCATCTGACGTCATATATAATTATTATTATATTATTTACATTATGCTTGTTGTTGTTATTATTTCGTTATTATTATGAATATTATTACTATAGTATTAGCATTATCATCGTTATTATTAATCATTGCTGCTGATATTATTATTACATTACTATATCATAATTGTTGTTTGTCATCATTATTGTTGCTTTTGTTGTATCATCATTATCATCATTATTATTCCTCTTTATTTTCATTTCATCATTATCTTTATTATTCATCATTATTATTGTTATTATAATCATCATCGTCATTACCATCATATTAATATCATATTATTATCCCATCCTCCTCCTCTTCCTTATCCATTTATCATCATCACTAATCGTCATCACCTTCATAATCATCTTCATCATCATCATCATCATCCTTATAATCATCATCGCAATTACAATTCGTCTTATCAATATTCATTATAATTATTACTAGCTACATGATTCATTATTCTTTCTACTATCACATTAACACATTCATATTCAGATTATGAATATCCCATCAACAGCATAATTATTATTTGCAGAAACGACTACAATTCATACTCTTTTCATTATTATTCAAGATACAAAGTTATCCTTCAAACCACAACCATTTAAAAGTCCGTGAGACGTGGCAATAATCCCATCCCAAAAAAAAAAAAAAAACATTAACTGGCAAAACAGTGTACGGACGAAAGGAAACTTTTTCTTTCAAAATTCTGATGCAGATTATAAAGGATTTCATGCACACACGAGTACATTCTAGGAATATTTGGAGTGGCTAAGAGTTATGGGAAAGGAAATAGTTGTGACATATTACGTACAAATGCTAGAATGGACGAAAATTGCTGGTGTTTCGTCGGATTTCTAAATTGAATGATAGGTT
>NW_020870171.1:178667-181167 GCF_003789085.1 Penaeus vannamei | reverse complement strand
TAACATCCACAGTAACTCATTCTATAAGTGTTATGTTTATATTCCTATAAATCAGTGGGGGCATACATACATAGTACCTATATACAGTATTATATATGCTGTGTGTGAATGTGTATGTTGTGTGGTGTGCGTGTGTGTGTGCGTGTGTGTGTGTGTGTGTGTGTGTGTGTGTGTGTGTGTGTGTGTGCGTGTGTGTGTGTGTGCGTGTGTGTGCGTGCGTGTGTGTGTGTGTGTTGCGTGTGTGTGTGTGCGTGTATGATCGACAGTGGTAGCAGCGGGCCAAAAACGCCAGGCAGAGAGCGCGAGCCCAAATAAACTCATTATGATTATGTTCCGGAAGTATACATGAAACCAGAACGAAATAAATGTTTTCTAGCGGAGAGAGTGACGTCATAACGCGCTATTCTCGGATAACTTTAATGCTAATGATTGTTAATCGATTTCTTTTTTCTTTTTAATAACCGGTATAATTACTTCGCTCATTCGAAATTGGTAATATTAAAAAGGCTCGAAATTATATCCTTTTTTATCGCTCGTTAACCTACCTGCCCGACCCAAAGAATATTCGCATAATTAACATACATAAATAAAGAAATAAATACATATTTATCAGTCTAGACATGCATATCAACCTGACAAATAGATAGTTAAATGTATATCTATCAGATATATAGACAGATAGGCCTTTATTTCTGCGTCTGTATTTAATTGATATCATTGGTACCATTGACTTCCATCTAATAAGATGAATTAATCTATATAGACAAAATGTGGTAATGAGAAGATAGACAGATTTCCAAATTAAATATATCGATTAAAGAATATTGACAAAAAGTGATTCGATAACGCTAGGTTTTGATTTCATATATTTTATCCTTATAAGGGAATTAGGTTAATCGTAATATCACTATCAAAACGGAAAAAAAACGTAGTCATTTAAGGATGAATATAAATATGAACACTGAAGATCACTCAGATATTTCAATATGAGTAACAAATATAAAAAGTGAAAGTTTTTATCCCTGTTTATTTCTTCTTCTTCTTCTCCTTCTTCTTCTTTCTTTCTTTCTTTTTCTATTCTCCTCTTTTTCAAATATAAAAATTGAAAGTATCTTATCCCTGTTTCTTCTTCTTCTTCTTCATATCTTCCTTCTTCTTCTTCTTCTTCTTCTTCTTCTTCTTCTTCTTCTTCTTCTTCTTTTCTTGCTTCTTCTATTCTTCTTCTTTTTCTTTCTTTCTTTTTTTTATTCTCTTCTTTTTCAAATATAAAAATTGAAAGTAATCTATCCCTGTTTTTTTTTTCTTTTTTCTTTCTTTTTTCTATCTCTCTTTTTTGCAAATATGAAAATCGTAGGTTAACTCATCCTTTCAAAATGAGTAACAAAAATTGAAAATAAAAAATAATTTAATCCATCTATACCTGCCGATGGATAAGCAATCACCAAATTTTAACGAAGAGTATATATGAGCAACAGGTGATAAACGGAAAAAAAAGAAAAAAAGCAACAGGTGATAAACAAAAAAAAAAAAAAGAAAAAAACACAAATGACTTTCATATAGCGATGACCTTCCAACTTAGGTCAACGAGGTATCTGATCATTAAGGACCTTTATAATTAGTGTTTATGGTAATGAGGTTTCATATGGACAATTAATGAGGGCCATGTGAGGGGTGACTGGGAGGTCGAAGTGAGGAATGAGGAGAAAAACGTTTTGTGAGGATTAGAGAGGTAAATGAGAGAGAGAGAGAGAGGGGGGGAGGGAGGGGAGAGAGAGGGGAGAGGAAGGGAGAAGAGAGAGAGAGGAAGGGAAGGAGAGAGAGGGAAGAGAAGGAGGAGAGAGAGAGAGAGGGAGGAGGAGGGAAGGAGCAGAGAGAGGAAGGGAAGGGGAGAAAGAGGGGGGAGGGAGGGAGAAAGAGAGAGGAAGGAGAGGAGGAGAGAGAGAGGGAGGAATAGAGGGAGAGAGGAGGAGAGAAACCGAGAGAGAGAGAGAGAGAGAGGGAGAAAGAGAGAGAGAAAGAGTGAGAGAAAGACAGAAAGAACAGATTGAGAGAGAATAAAAGAATAATAGAGAGATATACACGACATATAAAGAAACAGCACAACTAATAGACACAATCGCACACTCAGGAAAAAAAAGAGAAAAAAATCATACAAAAAAAAAAAAAACACATACAAACAAAAAAAAAGAAAAGAAAAACATTTCTCTCTCTTTCTCTGTTTACAAAAAAAAAAAAAACAAAAAAAAAAAAAGCACAAGAACAAGAGAAAAAACCAATAACACAAGAAAACGAAACAAAAATGACAGAGAGAGGAAAAACAAACGAATGAAATGCATGTTCAGCGCCTTTCCGTTCAACATCGCGCCAAGTGAACAAATAATTCTTCTCTCTTCCTTCCTCTTCTCTCGAACCCTTTGCCATCTGCCAATAGTTTTTGCACTTACTATTCATTCCGCGAGGCTCCTCGCCTTCCTCCACCTCCCCTTCTTTCTTCTCTCTC
>NW_020870171.1:170805-178567 GCF_003789085.1 Penaeus vannamei | reverse complement strand
GAGAGACGAGACAGAGAGAGTAAGGGAGAGAGAAGAAGTAAGGGAGAAAGAGAGAAGAGAGTAAGTAAAGGGAGAGAGAGAGAGAGAGAGAGTAAGGGAGGAGAGAGAAGTAAAGGGAGATAGAGAGAGAGAGAAGAGAGGAAGAGAGGAGAGTAAGAGAGAGAGAGAGAGAGAGAGAGAGAGAGAGAGAGAGAGAGAGAGAGAGAGAGGAGAGAGAGAGAGAGAAGATGGAGAGAGAAGAGAGAGGAGAGAGAGAGAGAAGAGAGAGCAGAGTTCCTTCTTCCTTCTTCTTTGACTTCCACTTAATTTATTAGTGAAACTATTCCTATAACATTTTTTTACTTATTCTGTGACTTCCACTTATTCACTAATTAAATTACTCCCACAAAAGTGTTTCTCATTCTCAATCTTTCTCTCCTTCTTTCTTCTTGTTCTTCGTCTATCTTTTCTTTTTCTTTTTTCTTTTTTCCTTTTCTTCTTCTATTTCTCCTCCTCCTCCTCCTCCTCCTTTCCCTCCCCACCCCCTCCCCACCCCTACCCAAATCGACCTACCAGTGACCTTTCCCTCTGCGAACGCCCACTCACGCCCACTCACGCCCACCCCACCTGCCGCCCTTTCAACAAACACCAAGCCTCACTTATATATCTTTCTACGTCTCATTCCTTTTCCTCTCTCTTATCTATCATATTTATCAATTTTTACCCCTTTCCCCATTCCATTCCATCCCTCCCCCCCCCTTTCCTACGTGCTTACTACTTTGCCCACCGACTCACCCGCCCACCTGCCCACCTCTATTCCACCCACACGCCCACCCTTCCTTAACAACCGCTGCGCCGCCCACCCCCCCCCCCTCCGCCCGCTCTTCTCCAACACCGCCCACGCTATTGAGCAAGTGTCTTATTTTGACGTACTGTTGTCGTGAGGGCGGGAAAACAGGAAGAGAGGAGGGAGGGGAGGAGGAGGGAGGAGGAGTGAGGGAGTGGAGGGAGGGAGGGAGGAGGGAGGAGGAGAGGGAGGGAGGAGGGAGGAGAGAGAGGGAGAGAGAGAGAGAGAGAGGAGAGAGAGAGAGAGAGAGAGAGAGAGAGAAGGAAGAGAGAGAGAGAGAGAGGAGAGAGAGAGAGAGAAGAGAGAGAGAAGAAGAAGAAGAAGAGAAAGAAAGGAGAGAGAGAGAGAAAAGAACGAACGAACGAGATAAAAAACAAAAAAAAAAAGACCGAGAAAGGAAAGAAGAAAAGAGGTGAGAAGAAAAACAGAGAGAGACGAGAACTACCGCCCTTCACAAATGAAAAGGGTGTGTGTGTAGTTTTGTTGTGTTACGTTTGTGCGGTGCGTGCGTGCGTCGTTCGATTATTCCTTCTATACACAAAAAGGGATTAGTCACAGCGGAGAAAAAGCATTGACTTCCGTGCCAACTGACTATAATCTTGTTGTTTATATTTTGTCTCTCACGTCTATAGTGTTGTTTTCTCTCCATTTCTCTTTCTTTCCTTCTTTCTTTCTTTCTTTCTTTCTCTTCTCTCTCTCTCTCTCCTCTCTCTCTCTCTCTCTCTCTCTCTCTCTCTCTCTCTCTCTCTCTCTCTCTCTCTCTCTCTCTCTCTCTCTCTCTCTCTCTCTCTCTCCTCCCTCTCTCTTCTCTCTCTCTCTCTCTCTCTCTCTCTCCTCCCTCTCTCTCTCTCCCTCTCCTCTCCCTCTCTCTCTCCTTCTCTCTCTCTCTCCCTCTCTCTCTCTCTCTTCTCTCTCTCCTCTTTTCTCTCTCTCTCTCTCTCTCTCTCTCTCTCTCTCTCTCTCTCTCTCTCTCTCTCTCTCTCTCTCTCTCTCTGTCTCTCTTCCCTCTCTCTCTCTCTCCTAAAAAACGTGACATATCATGATAGATTTCCTAATGCACCGCTCCCTTAAATACTTTGTAGTTAATGTTGTACTACATATGTCACTATTTCTTGTATTTCAGTCTTTAACGTCATAATTATATGATCAGTTTATGGTAACATTTCTCGTGCGATTTCTTAACGGTTAAAAATCTATTTTAGTCTATCCTACCGTAACCTATCTTAGCCTATCTTATTCTACGTTATGTCCTATGCTATTCTCTTATCTTTCTGTCCTATCCTATTTCATCTTATGTTATTATGTCCTGTTCTCTTATGTTCTTCTTCTGATCTCTCCTTTTCTATTTCATACTATTATGTCCCAAGCCTATTCTAGTTCACGTATATCGTCCTATCCAAACACAAATCTATTTTAAATCGCATCATATTCAACGTATATCCAATCCAAACACAATCCTATTTTATCCTATCTCATTTAAAATGAATTGTTATCCTACCGAAATCTATTTTACATGTCTTAATTTCTTCTATTTTCGCACTTTCACGTTATCACTTTCCTATCAATAATCTATAATAATCAATTACATATCTGCCTTAATTTATTCTATTTTCGCACTTTCACGTTATCATTTTCTTATCAATAATCTGTTTACAACGAAGGAATATTCAGTGACGTTTCCAATCCCTTTTCACTTTAGGTTAAATATTCAACGGTCGCTTCCGGGACAATAAATTAACCTTTTTTTATTCGTTTTATCAGTATTCATCTTCTTTATTCGTTTTATCAGTATTCGCTTCATCGCTATCATCACTTCATAAGTCCGCATGGGTGATTTTGCAAAGGCTTTTAGTAAAACATTATGCTCTAATGACACGGTTTCCCTGCTAGTAGAAATAGGCCATGGTGAATGTTTACTTTCGGTGCTTCGGATAAACAGGTCCCCCCTTTTTCCATCTTTAAAATAGTGCCTTGGTGTAAACAATGGTATTCTGACGTTAGAATATATAACTGACTCCTGGTTTTCGCTCTTATGGGTGTCTTGATGTAAACCTTTGGGAGAGGAAATGGCTTGGCGATGGTAATTATTATAAACGAGGTGCTTTGTGCGTTTTCCTCTGGTCCTCATAGGTTCTTTCTTGTTAATAATGATCTATTTTTAAACCAGCTTTCATTCAGTCGTTTCGTGGGAATACCTTGTAGCATAGTACTAATTTGTGATGGTGGTTGTTGAGGATAGTAATGTGTTGTTGCTTTTGTGTGTGTGTTTCTCTCTTTTCTCTCTTTCTCTTTCTCTTTCTCTTTCTCTTTTCTCTTTCTCTTTCTCTCTCTTTCTCTTCTCTCTCTCTCTCTCTCTCTTTCTCTCTTTCTCTCTCTCTCCTCTTCTCTTCTCTCTCTCTCTCTCTCTCTCTCTCTCTCTCTCTCTCTCTCTCTCTCTCTCCTACAGCCCCTTCCCCTTCTTCACTATTCTCTTCCCCTTCTTATAGTTCTTTTCCGTCTTGCACAGCTCTTAACAAACCCAGGCTGTCCCCTCCCCCCCCCTCCCCTCCCTCCCCCCCCCTCTCCCTCCCAGACCTTCCTTCCTTGCTCCGAAAATAGGAGTAATATTACTCGACCAAACAAAACTTAGGAGAACTACTACACTTCCTGCCCTTCGTCTATCTATGGCCTTTAGCAAAATACTTCTCCCATCTGTCATTTATGTTTTCTTATTTTTTCTTATTCTTTTCTTTCTCTCGTTCTTGTTTTTCTTCTTCTTCGTCTTCTTCTTTTCGTCACATGTTAAGCGTCACTCTTTCGATTCCAGGAGATCCAGATCGTCACACGAACCATACATTCAAAAATGAATCAATAATAATAATAATAAATAATAATAATAATAATAAAATGGCGTCGCGTTTTCTAAAAGCATAATATATACACATTTCCCAATTTTTCTCCCTCCCGCCCGTTCAAAACCTCCAGAGGCGACGGAAGGTGATCGTATTACCCGGCGTGCGCGGGGTGTTCGCCACGGCAGACCCTTTCCGCCAAGAAAAACAAGGACTTCTTATAGGGACCTTTTTGCGGGGTCGTTAGTGGGAAAGGAGGTCGCTGAGACAAAGGCTTAGAGAGAGAGAGAGAACACCTACCTCCCTTTTTTTTCTTTTTTAGTAGGTTAGAGAAAGAGAAATGTAAAAATATTATAAAAAATTAGAAAAACACTGCCGTCGTCTTTCATAGATAAATGGTTTTCTTTTTTTTTTTCTTTTCTTTTCTTTTGCTGTTTTTTTATCGTAGCACAGATTGAGGTCTTGGTCTTAAAGTAGGAGAGTGGAGACCGAATTTTGTTCCTAAAACGGTTTTTTAACTTTCTTCTCTGCAGTGTTTTGTGGTCATTAGATAATCAAAGGCACTAAATCGTAAATCGAGATATACAGACTCGTGTAAGAACTATAAAAACTAATTATTTTAATTACCATATCCATTAGTTAACCGGAAATGTAATATAATAAAATCGAGCATAATTTGACATTGAAACCTGCCATGAAACCACAGAGAATCCTCGCAACTCGACGCTATCTGCCATCCGCGAGACCCATAGCATCGCTCGAAAAGAAATAAATAATAATAAAAATAATCACATCTGACTTACGATGATGCTGTCATTCATCCTGGAGGTGTTGGTAGGATCTACGAGCGAGAGGAGAGGACACTCAGCCGCGAAGGGCCTGGACAGACGTCTGGTTAAGCTGGTGCCTGGGAACCGACTCCGAACTCGCCCCCGAAGTGCCGACGTCACAACGGAAAATATTAAACCTCTTCCTCCTCGCCTTGTGGAACCAGCTGCAAACCCCGCTCCGGCAGCTCCATTTGCGAGCCGGTCCTTGAGGTCCAGGGAAAAACTATCGTACTGTAAGACCCTCTTGCTTTACCGACAACATACGTATCTTTTTCATAATTTTTTTTATGAAATCGAGGAACCTGCTCTCATGTGGATTCATCAGTGCTTCTGGATCCTTACGTGGTCATTCAGAAGCCTATAGTGACGTCATAACTATAGGATAAAGTAGGATTTATGTCAAGGAGAGAATCGTACGACGGCAGGCTGAGGGCACAACCTGAGCTCGTCCAGATGCCAGCTCTTTGAAAGGTTGTTGATTGGTCGGATACTGTAAACAACCCTGGATCAATCTACGAAGGAAGGGGGAGGCAGAAGGGGAAGGAAGGGAAAGAGGAGAAGAGGAAAGAAGGAAAAAGAGGAAGAAAGGGAAGGAAGGGAGGATGAGAAAGGAGAAGTGGAGGGGGGAGGCAGAGGGAAAGAAGAGAGGAGGAAGAAAGGGAAGAGAGGAGAGAAAGAGAGAAAGGAGGAAAAGCAGAGGAGGAAGGAGGGAAAGGAGAAGAGGAAGTAGGGAGAGGAGGAGGAGAAGGGGAAAGGGGAGGAAATGGAAGGGAAAGGAGAAGGGAGGGCAAAAAAGGAAGGAAAGAAGAAAAAGAAAGAAAGAGAAAGGAAAAACGAGAAATTAGTCGAGGAAGGAAGAAGGAAAGAAAGGAAAAAAAGAGAGAGAGAGAGGGAAACCGCTCATTTATAGCCCAAAACGGCCCTTAATATGTTTCCCTCCAGCACTTTCCGCTCCATGTTTGAATCTATTTCGGGTCTGCCGGATATGCGAGTAAGCCAGATGTCGGAGTAGTGTAAAGTTAGTCATTATAGTTTCCGATGAAGGGTGGTCACAAGGAGAGGGGGGTTTAAAAGGGGCTGAATCTCCTCCCGCCTCTCCTCCTACCCTCCCCCAGCTCCTTTCCTCCTCTCCTCACTACCCTTCCCCAGCCCCCCTTCTCCTCCTCTCCTCACTACCCTTCCCAGCTCCCACCTCTCTTCTCTAACTACCCTCCCCCAGCTCCCTCCTCTCCTCCTTCCACTCCTTCACACTCTCCCCCAGTCCTTTACCCTATCTCCTCCTTCCCCCTCTCCACTCCCACCCACCCCCATCCCGTGTTTGGGTGGTCACAAAGAGAAGGGTTTAAAGGGGCTGAATCACCTCCCACTACCCGTCCTCCTTATACCCCACCCCCTTCCTCCTCCTACCCCACCACCCTCCTCTCACTCCACCCACCTCCTCCTCACTACCCCCACCCTCGTTTCCTACACCCACCCCTCTCCTCCCACCCCCTCCTCACTACCCACCCTCCCCCCCCTCTCCTCACTAGCCTCACTCCTCCTCACTACCCACCACCCCTCCTCTCACACCACCCACCCTCCTCCTCAACTTCCTCTCCACCCCACCCACACCCCTCCTCCCCTCTCCAACCCCCCTCCTACTCCCCTCCCCACCCCCACCCCACTCCCTCCTCACTACCTACCCCTCCTCCTCACTACCCGAACCCACTCCTCCTCCTCACTACCCCCACCTCCCCTCTTACACCCCACCACCCTTCCACTACCCCCCCCCTTCCTCCTCACTACCCCCCCTACCCTTCCCCGTGTTTGAGACGGTACCTCCCCCCCACACCCCCCTCCCCCGTGTTTTAGAACGCTCGGGTCTACTCTCTGGCAAGAGAGCGCCTCACAAGAGACAATATGAGGAAGTTGAGGTTGGAAACTCCTGTAGGGTTCTGCTTCCGTGAGTTTGGACGAAGGGAAAGGGTTAAGTGAATGTATATACAGTACGGTAAAAAAAAAAAAAAAAAAAAAAAAAAACATAAAGATAAAAAAGATTAAAAAAAGATAAACGATAAAAAAACGAAAAAAATAAATAAAGTGGGTTTAAAAAAGATAAAGAAAAAAAAGAAAAAAAAGATAAACGATAAAAAAAAACGAAAAAAATAAAAAGTGGGGATGAGGGGTGGAATTGTTGTAAAATGGATGAGATGAGATTAGTGTTGTGTGTTTGTTTCTGTTATTTTTTTTCTAATTTTTCGTTTGTGTGTGTTTGTGTGTCTGCAAGTGGGTGTCTGTTTATACATAATGTGTGTGTGTTTGCGTGTGAGTATACGCGTGTGTTTGTGAATGTGTCTTGAGTGTGTGTTTGTGAGTGTTGTGAGTGTGTTGGTGTGTTGTGTGTCTACATATTGTGTATATGTATTTTTGTCTAAATACATGTCTGTGTTTATGAAAGTGTCTGAATATGAACGTGCGTGTCTGTGTGTACGTGTGCAATATCACTATATACGTATACATGCGCGTGTTTAGACAACAAATTTTAGAATGGCGAGAATCAGCTGTTCTTACGAGGAGGTCACAGAGATGATCTCATTCCCTCTTTCTTTTTCCATCTTTCTTTCCTTCAGAATTGAAAGAAAATAAGGTCAAATTGTATTTTTTTCTCTGTCCTTATAAGTGTTGGTGCCTTAGAGTCACATATATATATATATATATATATATATATATATATATATATATAGAGAGAGAGAGAGAGAGAGAGAGAGAGAGAGAGAGAGAGAGAGAGAGAGAGAGAGAGAGAGAGAGAGTAGGGTAAATTTAGCATTGTTTCAACACTCATTCTCCGAGTACTGTGTGTTATGGTACACTTTTTTGCGTTGTTGTTCATGCTTACATTGGCATAAACAAAACTGGTTTTGTACAATTTTTTACTTTTAGTTCCATTATTATTATGGGGGTATTTCATAATCATTTCTGTTATTATCATTAACATCATCACTATCGTCATCACCTTCATAATCATCATCATCATCATCATCATCCTTATAATCATCATCGCAATTACAATTGTCATTTTATCAATATTCATTATAATTATTACTAGCTACATGATTCATTATTCTTTCTACTACCACATTAAACATTCTTCATATTCATATTATGAATATCGTATCAACAGCATAATTATTATTTGCAGAAACGACTACAATTCATACTCTTTTCATTATTATTCAAGATACATATCCTTCAAACCACAACCATTTAAAAGTCTGGTGAGACGTGGCAATAATCCC
>NW_020870171.1:148305-158305 GCF_003789085.1 Penaeus vannamei | reverse complement strand
CCTCATCCCCTATACCCCTCTAACCCTCCTTTTCCCTCATCCCTCCCCCCTCTAACCCTCCCCTTACCTATCTTTCCTCCTCCCCTCCCCCCCCTGTAACCTCCCCTCATCCCATCCACCTATACCCCTTCCCCTTATCCTCCTCTACCCCTCCCCTCCCTTTCCCCTTCCCATCCCCCCCTCTAACCCCCTCAACCCCCCCCCTTCCCCCTCTACTCCCTTCCCACCCCGAAAACCGTGACTTTATCTCCCCAAAGGCGCGAGATTGAGAGGCCGATGCCGACGAAACCGACGCTGCAGACGACGACGACACGCGCCGCCGGATGCTGGGGGGATCCGGATAAACCTCGAGATCAAAAGGACTCCTTCTCGGGAGGTCCATAATTCCGATCGGTGGGGGGGGGGGGGGGGAGAGGGTAGGGGGGAGGGAAGAGAGAGACAGATGGGAAGGGGGGAAGAGAGATAGTAGAAGAAGGAAGGGGGGGGGGAGACAACCGAAGGGAAGGGGGGGACAGAGAGAGAAGAGAGAAACAGAGAGAGAGAGAGAGAGAGAGAGAGAGAGAGAGAGAGAGAGAGAGAGAGAGAGAGAGAGAGAGAGAGAGAGAGAGAGAGAGAGAGAGAGAGAGACGAGAGAGAGAAGGAAAGAAAGAGAAAGACAGAAAGGATGAACGAAAGAAGAGAGAAAAAGAAACAGGAGAAAAAAGAGAGAACGAGCAGAGGAAGCTTAGAGGAAAATAGACGGGACGAGAAGAGAAAGATAGAAGACAAAGAGAAAGGAAAGGAGAGAAATAAGAAGAGACGAAGGGAGAAAACCATAAAAAAGAGTGATATGAGAGGGGGGGATAAGATAGTTAACTAAGATGGGGAGTTAAGAGTGATAGGAAAGAGGTAGGGAGTGAAGTAGAGAAGGAGGGGGTGAATAGAAGAAGTGAAGGGGAGGGAAATAGAAGAGAAGGGGGGGAGGAGAAGAATTATCGAAGACCACCCACAGGATAGCAAGGTGGATATGAAAGTGGCAAAGGGGGGGGAGGCAAAAATATGCTAAGGGGTCAGGGAGGAGAGATTTTTTTTTCTTTTTTTTTTAGTTTGACACGTTTATTGAGATAAACTACATCGTTAAAGGGATGGAGGTAACTTAGGTTATCGAGAGAGAGAGAAAGAAGTGAGTGAGAGAGGAGAGATGAGAGAGATGGAGAGAGGAAGAGAGAGAGATAGAGGAGGAGAAATAGAGAGAGCTAGAGAGAGAGAGAGAGAGAGAGAGAGAGAGAGAGAGAGAGAGTAAGAAGAGAGAGAGAGAGAGAGAGAGAGAATAGAAAGAGAGAGATGGAGAGAGAGAGAGAGAGAGAGAGAGAGAGAGAGAGAGAGAGAGGGAGGAGAGAAAGAGAGATAGGAGAAAATAGATAGATAGATAGATAGACAGATAGATAAATAGATAGATAGAGAGAGAGAGAGATAAAAAGCTAGACAGATGAAAGACACACTGAAAGACATAACAATTATATATAGAAAAGGTAGATAGAGACGAGACAGATAGAAATATAGATATCTAGAAAACGGAAATAGATATGGTTCAATGTATAGGATTCATATACAATAACAATTATGATAATAATGTGATGATAACAATAATGGTCATTAGCCAATGTCAAAGGATAATCTTGATAATAATTATAATAATAATAACAATACTAGTAATAATGACAATACCGATGATAATGATGATAATAGATGGATGATAATTGATTAACAATGAATGATAATTGATAATATTGATTGAACAATAATGATAATGATAATATTATTAACAATAATGATAATGATAATTGTATTAACAATAATGATAATGATAATGATGATAACAAAAAAATGACAATAACAATGAAATGAGAATAACATTAATGTTAATAACAACAACAGTAATGATAATGATAATAATAACAATAACACAAACAACAACTTAATTGATAATACCACACCACCAACACACCACCACAACAAAACAAACAAGCCCGCCCAGAACCCACGACCGGCAGGGGGCGCCGCGAACCTGACGAAACGAAGCCCCAATAACTGGTAATAAACGCACAAAGAGAGAGAAGACGCAGGCGACGGCGAGAGAGAGAGAGAGAGAGGGCGACGGAGGCTGCCATCGCAACGGGGGCTAAACGGGCGCATCTGGTTCATTGCCATCGCGTCATACCACAGTCGAGCGTCATGTACAGGTGTTCGTAATGCGAGAGAGGTGACTAAGTTGCGGTGATCTTTGCGGGGCGGTGTTGCACGGCGCGTACTTCGTTGCGGCGTGGATGGGGTGTTGAGCCTCGCTGGTCGGTCCTTTTTCTTGTTCTTGTTCTTGTTCTTCTCTTTCTATTCTTTCTGTCTATCTGTCTCTGTCTCTGTCTGCTTGTCTGTCTCTCTCTCTTCTCCTCTCTCTCTCTCTCTCTCTCTCTCTCCTCTCTCTCTCCTCTCTCTCTCTCTCTCTCTCTCTTCTCTCTCCCTCCTCTCTCCTTCTCTCTCTTTTCCTTCTCCCTCTCTATTTCAATGTTATATTCTTTTCTCTGTCCTTGCTTACCTCTTCTCTCTAATTTCTTACTATCTATTTCTTTCTGTTTCTATCCTCTCTCCTTTCCGTTGGACCTGTTCACCCCTCCCTTCCTTTCTCTTCTTTCCTCTTATTCTCCTATATCTCCTCCTTCCTCCACTCCCTCCCCTTCCTTTCCTTATCACCCTGCCCTCTCCCCTCCTTCCCTTCCTTACCCCCTTCCCCCTCTCCTCCATCCCTCCATAACCCCTCCCCTCCTCTCTCCCATCCCTTCCTTACCACCCTCCTGTCTCCCCCCTTCTGACCTCTCCTCCAATCACCCCCTCCCTTCCCCTCCCTCCCCTCTCCCGTCTCCTTCCCCTCCCCCCTCCTCTAAACACCCTGATAAATGTATATCATCTTCACTAATAGCCAATGGTATCATTTAAGGAGCGATTGTGACACGCACTGTAACGACGCCCGAAGGATAGAATTGCAAGTGATATGTTCACTGTATAGGTCACGTGTCAACATTTTTTTTTTTTTTTTTTTTTTTGCCGGGTCACGGTCGGTTGGTATTTTTGTTATGCTAGCGGAATGATGTTAATTGGTGGGGATTGTCAGTGTGTGGTGTCAGCAGGGGATTTTGGTTGTAATGGTGGGTGGGCATAAGGATCTTTTTTCGTGTATTTTTTGAGGGGGGTGGAGGTGGGGAGAGGGTATGTAAAGGTGGCATAATTGTAACTTTATTATCCTTTATTATTATCATTATCATTATTAATCATTATTATTATTATTATTACTATTATTATCAATTTATTATTTTATCATTATCTCTCGTCTCTCTCTCTTCTCTCTCAGTCATCTCTCGTCTCTCATCTTCTCTCCTCTCTCTCTCTTCTTCTCTCTCTCTCCGCTCTCTCTCTCCTTATTCTCTTCATACCCAACTCCCCCTCTCTCTTCCTTTCCTCCGACCCCACTCCCCCTCTCTCCCCTCTCTTTCCTTCCCTCTCCCTCCCCTTCTCTCTTTCTCTCTAACCCCACCAAAAATAGTAACAATAAAACACCTTACATAAAAGATACAACAAAACCCTTTACTCCACAGGTAGAAGAAGCGCAACTAAACAAAAGCTATTGATATAAACAAGACGATTATAAACATGTGCTGAAGTTATTATCTAGTGCACAGTTGTGTTGTTGGGGTGGAGGGACGGTGTTAAGGGCTGTGGGGGAGAAAGGGGGGGGGTAATAGTGGGTTGTGGGGCAGTTATAATCACTCACACCTGCACAAACGCAAATATGGATAGACGTTCATATGTACGTGGGCGGGTATGCGCGCATGAACCACACGCATACATACACGTACACACCCGCCAAATGTAAATTTCTTTCCTCTCTGTGTGTCTCTGGTCTCTGTCTCTGTCTCTCTGTCTCTCTATCCGTCTGCTCTGTCTGTCTGTCTCTCTGTCTGTCCTGTCTTTCTTTCTGTCTCCTCTCTCTCTCTCTCTCTCTCTCTCTCTCTCTCTTCTCTCTCTCCTCTCTCTCTCTCTCTCTTCTCTCTCTCTCCTCTCTCTCCTCTCCTACTCTCTCTCTCTCTCCCTCCCCTCCTCTCTATCTCCCTCTCTCTTCTCTCTCTCCTCTCTCTTCTCTCTCTCTCTCTGCTCCTCCTCTCTCTCTCTCTCCCTTCTCTCTCTCTTCTCTCCTCTCTCTCTCTGCTCTCTCTTCTCTCTCTCTCTCTCTCTCTCTCTCTCTCTCTCCTCCCTCCTTCCTACCCTCCCTCCCCCTCTCCTTCCCCCTCCTCTCCGCTCTCTCTCTCTCTCTCTTCTCTCTCTCTCTCTTTCTCTCTCTCTCTCTCTCTCTCTCTCTCCTCTCTTCTCTTCTCTCTCTCTCTCTCTGCTCCTAACCCCCCCTCCCCCCTCCTCTCTCCTCTCTCTCTCTCTCTCTTCTCTCCTCTCTCTCCTCCTCTCCTCTCCTCTCTCTTCTCTTTCTCTCTCTCCTCTCTCCCTCTCTCTCTCTCTCTCTCTTCTCTCTCTCTCTCTCTCTCTCTCTCTCCTCTCTCTCTCTCTCTCTTCTCTCTCCTCTCTCTCTCTCTCTCTCTCTCTCTCTCTCTTCTCTCTCTCTCTCCTCTCTCTCTCTCTCTCTCTCTCTCTCTCTCTCTCTCTCTCTCCCCTCTCTCCCCTCTCTCCTCCCCCCCTCTCTCTCTCCTCCCCCCTCTCTCTCTCCCTCCCCTCCCTCGCTCTCTCTGTCACTCTGGTGGGGAGTAAGAGGAGAAGGTGGGATAGAATAAGGAGGAGGAGGAGAAGAAGGATAAAGAAGGAGCAGAAGACGAAGACGAAGAAGAAGAAGACGAGGAGCAAAAAGAGGAAAACGACGACGAAGAAGAAGAAACATCAGAAGAAGAAGAAAAAGAAAGGAATGATGAAAAAATAACAACAACAACAAAACAAAAAGAATAATATGAAAACAACACAACAACAACAAAACAAAAAGAATAATAAGAAATAAAAAATCACATGAAGAAGTAAGAACAAAAAAGCAAAAGGAAGAAATAAAGAAAATTTAAGAAGAAAAACAAAGAGAGAAAGAAAGAAACACCGACTTTTCCCACTCGTAAGATTCCTTTGTCCTTTGTTGTCATTCCTTAAGATTCTTCCGAAGCTGAGGTCAAGTCCGGTTAAGAAAATCGTTTAATCAAAGGCCGGAAAAAAGAGGAAATAGAAGAAAAGAAGAGATAGATATAGGAGATGAAAAAAAGATTCGTTTAGGTTTATGAGATTATATGATTATTTGATTGTGTAATCATGTAATCTATAGAAAGAGAGAGAGAGAGAAAGACAGAGAAAGAGAGAGAGAGAGAGAAATGTAAAAAATGATGATTGAGAAAGAGAAAAAAATAGACAACCTAATAAGAAAAAGAAAAAAAAAAGTTAAAAAAGGAGAGAAAGAGAGAGAGAGAAAAGAGAAAAGAAGAAATTAAGACAAATAAAAACAAACGGAATGCCGAGATTCCGACGAGACACGCGTGGAGAATGCGGGGAGATGAACGTGCTTTACTCAGCCCAAAGCTTTATGGTCGAGGTTCTTGTGTTAGCCCGTATGGAATTTCGACCAATAGCGTTCTCGTCCTTTTTTTTTACACCCCTTTTTCTTCTTCTCTTAAGGAGGAATAGTTCAATGCATTTTTTTTCTGTAAATATTTTTTGGTAAATATTTGTGTTATGGTGATTATGATAGCAATATTTTCACCTCTCTTGATTATCATTATTATTTTGATAAATATTGTTATCATTATAGTCGCTATCATCATCATCACTATCACGTTTGTTATTATTATCATCATCATCATTTGCATCATATATTTTTTTCTAACGTAAATAGAAACAGATAGATAGATAGATAGATAGAAGATAGATAGATAGTAGATAAATAGATAGATAGATAGATAGAGTTAGATTAGATAGAGTAGATAGAATAGATAGATAGATAGATAGATAGATAGAAGATAGAGTAGAGAGAGAGAGAGAGAGAGAGATAAAGAGAGAGAGATAAATAAATAGATAGAAAATATGAATAATTATATAGATATATCACATTATCCTAATTACGACTCTGACTACCTTACCATCCCACTCCCTCCCTTTATCACAAATTATCTCCAACGAATAAACAGCCAAAGAAGAACCGAAAGCGAACGAGACGCAAAACAAGACAAGATAAGATAAACAAACCAACAAACATCAGAAAAGAAAAAAGAAAGAAAGAGAGAGAAAGAGAAAGACAACCGTATTTTCTTCTCAATCGACATGTCTTCAAAGCGCTTCGGATTCCGAGTCAGGAGAGCGATCTTGGAAGACAAAACAAATGTCTCGGATTTGGGTTTAATGCGATTGGATTCTCATGTGGATTTGTTTACATTCTCTATCGTCTTTTTTTTATTATTATTTCCTTCCTCTTGATTTTCTTGTTTTTTTTTTATTGTTTCCTTCTTATTTCTTTTTCTTCTTGTTTCTGTTTTCCTTATCTTTTCTTTACTTCTTGTTTCTGTTTTCCTTCTTTTGTCTTTTCTTCTTGTTTCCTTCTTTTTATCTTTTTTGTTTTCTTCTGTTTTCTTTTTCATCTTGTTTTTCTTCTTTTTCTTTTTTCCTTGTATCCTCTTATTCTTCTTTTCCTTCGTTTTTCTTTTCTTCTTTTCATCTTTCTTTCTTCTCTCTTAAATGTTCTTTTGGTCTTTGATGTTCTTCTCGTCCTTCCTTTTCTTTTTTCTTTTATCTTCTTTGTTTCTTTTTCTTTTTTGTGTTATCCTTCTTCTTTCCTTTCTTCCTTTAATCATCTTCTCTCCTTTCCTTTTTTTCTTCTCTTTACCTCCTACTTCTTGTTCTCCTTTTTTCTTTCCTTCTTTTTATTTTCTTCTTGTTTCCTTCTTATTTTCTTGTTTCCTTTTCTTTTTCTTCTTTGCTTTCTTTCTTTTCTTTTTTAATTCTTTTCCTTTCTTTCTACTTTATTTTTTTTTTATTTTGTCGCAATGGAGAGGAGGAAATAAGTATGATATAATATATATATAATATATACTATATATATATATATATATGTAATATATATATATAATATATATATATATATATATATATATATATATATATATATATATATATATAATAATATACACAACACACACACACACACACACACACACACACACACACACACACACACACACACACACACACACACACACACACACACACACACACACACACACACACACATATATATAATATATATATTATATATATATATATATATATATATATATATAATATATAATATACACACACATCAGAGAGAGACAAACAGAAACAAGAGCCGCCTCCACCCTAAGTCCACACACTTCAAACACAATGATAAAGATTGCGTGTCTTACCAAGCAAGCCACCGGAGTATTTAAACTGCGGTATGAAGTATTCGCATTTGTTACTTCAGTCGTTATTAGGGAAGGAAAGAAGAAATGAAAAATAAAGATGGAAAGAAGGGGATGAGAAAATATAAGAAAATAAAGAGAAAAGAAAGGGAAAATAAAAGAAAGAAGGAAAGAATTAGAGAAAAGGGAAAAGATATTAATGAAAGAAGAAACAAAATAGATAAAAAGGAAGCAAAAATAAATGAATGAATAAATAGATAGATAAAATGAAAACGATAAAGACCAAAACAAAGAATAAATGATAAAGAAAAAAAGAACAGAAATAGAAAAAAAAATTCTCACGTGACACAAGATCTCACTAAGCTAAAGTAACTACCCCCCCCTCCCCCCACTCCCCCTTCCTTATCTCTTATCTTCCCGTCATTATTTCTACCATGTAATTTTTTTTTTCCTTTTTCTGTTTTTTTGTTTTATTACCGCCTAATTTTGCACTTGTGAAAAAATAAGGCAACAACATAAGCTACTGTCACGTAGCCAGCACCTGAGATACACCTGTGTTGTGTCACCTGAATTATCCCCCCCACACACATATATATATATAATATATATACTATATATATATATATATATATATATATATATATATATATATATATATATATATATGTATATATATATATACATAATATATATATATATATATATATATATATATATATATATGTGTGTGTGTGTGTGTGTGTGTGTGTGTGTGTGTGTGTGTGTGTGTGTGTGTGTGTGTGTGTGTGTGTGTGTGTGTGTGTGTGTGTGTGTGTTGTGTGTGTGTGTTGCATGTGTGTGTGTGGTGGGGATAGGGATAATGATGATACTTATTCTTATGATGGTGGTGATGGTGATGATGACTCTAATTGGTGGTGATGACAATGATGACGATTATGACTGTTTTTGTATGTTTTTGCGTCTGTTTTCTATGTGTTCTATACCCCACACTTAGATACTGTCAGAGTATTTGTGGCGCATGTCATCTGATCTGCGGTCGGTTATAGATAATTAGCATATGATAATCATTATGTCTCCTCAGATTTTGGCCTCGTTAATAAATAAAAACCTCGTATTGAAACAAGATTTTGAAAATGCACTTTCAGGCCCACCATGCATACTCATTGTAATCCCCTTGATAAGAAATGTGAATAATAAATATTTACTAATAACACCTTCACCATTTTTTTTTTTTTTTTTTTTTTGATATTTCGAGTAAAAGATAAAAGAAAATTAAATCGGCCAATCTTGATAGAAAATAGGTATGTGAACAGGTGAGCTATTCCATGCGTGATTTAGGAGCAAGTATGATTACGTAGATGGGGATACTGATAGATAGAAAGATAGCATGAAAGATGGATGCGTGGTAAGGTATACAGGTGAGAGATAGTTATATATAAAAACAAAACAAAAAAAACGACCGGGCATCTATGAAAGACAGAAAGAAGGAAGAAGGAGAGAAGAGGCAAGACGAAGAAAGAAAGATAAAAGAAAACACAAGAGAACGATGACAGGCTATTAAAAATATACTAAATTTGCACACACACCCTTTTCCCCAAACCCTTCCCTTTCGTGAGTCACACTCTCACAGTGTGTGCCTCCCCCTTTCTCTCTCTCAGTGTCATTTTCTCTATCTATCTTTCTCATTTCCCCCCGCTCCCCCTCTCTGTTTCTCATTCCCCTTCCCTTTCTCTCTCTCTCTCTCTCTCTCTCTCTCTCTCTCTCTCTCTCTCTCTCTCTCTCTCTCTCTCTCTCTCTTCTCTCTCTCTCTCTTCTCTCTTTTTCTCTCTTCTCTCTCCTCTCTTCTCTCTCTCCTCTCTCTCTCTCTTCTCTCTCCTCTCTCTCTCTCTCTCTCTTCTCTCTCTCTCTCTCTCTCTCTTTCTCTCTCTCTCTCTTTCTCTCTCTTTCTCCTCCCCCCACCGCCCTTCCTCTCTTTCTCCCTTCCCCCCCCCCCCTCTGTCCCTCTTTCTCCTACCTTCTCTCTCTTTCTTTTGACTCCCCCCCCTCACTCTCCTTTCCTTCTTCTCTCCCCTCTTCCTCTTCTCTCTCTATTCCCCCCCCCCTCCTTACTCGCTCTCATTCTCCTTCTTCTCCCTCCTTCTCTCCCCTCCCTCTCTCTCCCCTCTCTCTCCAGCAGCCAACACAACGTTAGCTAAACGGCGCTTACCGCTAATCCCTCGACAATGTCCAGCATGCGCTATGCCGACGACCACCGCGATCAGCTGACACCGCCGCCAGCACTTGCCACGACCACCCACCGGCTGCCAACGCCCGGTTCTCGATAACAGAGCCAACGTGGATGTTTCTCCGTTGATCGAGACGGATGTCAGAGATCCTGATGAAGCTGTCACCGAAGGAGTTGTTTTGATGAAGCGCTGAAGCCGTCGTGATCGGGGAGTGAACTTATAGGCTGGTGGGAAGGGAGTGTTGCGTTTGTATACATATAGGTGTCTCTGCACGCACATACACACATACACTCCATACACACAAATGCATAAACATACACACACACACACACACAG
>NW_020870171.1:111321-141321 GCF_003789085.1 Penaeus vannamei | reverse complement strand
AAAGTTGCGACATTAATAACTCCATGAAAAATGACCCAAAATAAACATATCGGTGAAAAGGCAAGAACTCGTCTTTTTTTATTTTCATTTGTAGTATCGCATCTGATAATGATTTTGTTTTTAGTAATTAATAGTGTAATGTTTTAAAGTAATATTTTTCTTTTTATGTTTTCAGAATCTGAGTGTAAGTTTATGTATATATCAGTGTTTTGTTTCGCACAACTTTCCTATTACAAACTGGGGAGGGAAATGTCATGAATGTAATAACTTAAATTGTCTGTAATACAGGCAAAATCCCAAATAGATGTGTGAAATAAACTATTGTGCTTATTTTTAGTCGTTTTTTTGAGTGAAGCTATTTGGAGCCAGTCCTTGTATCGAGGGAACATGTTATTTCTATATTGGTTGTCATAGTTATTCAGTGTAATATGTGCAAGGATATATTTTTTATTTTCTTTCAGTTCCTGGTGTAATATGTGCAATATTCTTTTCTGACGTTGCTTTTGGTGTAATATGTGCAAATAATATATATATATATTTTTTTCTGATGTTGCTCTTGGCGTAATATGTGCAAAAATATATTTTTTTTACTTGCTCTTGGTGTAATGTGTAAATATTTTTTTCAGATGCTCTTAGTGTAAAATGAGCAAGTAATTTGCTTTATTCAGTTGCTTATGGGTGTAATGTGCAAGTAATATTTTGCAGTTGCTCTTGGTGTAAATATGTGCAAGTAATATATAATTTTTTTCAGTTGCTCTCGGTGTGATATGTGCAAGTAATATATATTTTTTTTCAGTTGCTCTCGGTGTGATATGTGCAAGTAATGTCCGTGAATGGTATTAGAAGCTTATTTATTGTAGTGATTGAACCTGAGTATAGTTTTAAAGACATTTAAGAATGCTTTAACATTCTCTTTTTCTGGATTTTCAGGTTTGTTAGCTGTTATAACCGCAGATTTGAAATAAGCAGTGAAATATGCAAAACATTCTGAACAAATCAAAGGCGTTGGGTTTTGAGCTCTTGCAGATTTTGCAAAATCTTGAATGCTCAGTTGAAAATAGTATGTAGTATTGTATGGTTTTTGTATGTAGAACTGTGTAAAGAGTATCGGTTTTGCATGTGCATTGGGTACCCAAAGAATATTGCATGCTTTAGTTCATAGATATAACCTGAATAACCTTATTAATTGATTACATTTTGGTCATGTTTTCATTGATAATGATTTGATTTGGGTTTAAAACTAATTTGTGTTTTCTTTTGCTGTTGGCAGTCACCCAGACATGGACCTTTTTTTTTCCCCTCTTCAATGGTAAGTGTTGATGAATTTGTTTGAAATGCTGTAGCAGTAGTCTTGAGTAAATGCAGTTTATTAAAAGTTACCAATATTTTGATTGCAGACTATCAAGAAGGCTCACAGGATCCTAAAAACAATCTACAAAATGGTGCCTGCACAAATTTGGTAAGACGAACCCCCCTTTTTTTTATTATTTTTTATTTTTTTTTATTTTGTTTAAATCCGTGTTAGAATAGCATACTTCATCCTATACTACATCCTAGAACTGTTTTGGTTATATTCATTATTCAGGATTAAATATTTCTTTGACACTCGGCTGATATTTAGATATTTCCAATAACTCCCAGCAGATAGAAGGTACATCTTGTATATTGTAAAGTCCTGAAATTGTGTATCAATATTTGAGAACAATCTCTATATTTGAATCTGATAGTTAATTGAACTGAATATTTTTGTACAAGAAATCCAATGATTTAGTACTGAGAATTTTTTTTTAAATTCCAGGCATAAGTTTGGAACATAGATAACAAATGGGTCTTTCCAAGAGAACCAAGACGTTTTGCTGCAAGGAGTGCAATGACTTGTCAAGAGAGGAGACAATGAGAGTCAGCAGGTGGGTTTTTCTACTAATAGGAAATCTCCTGGCACTGATAGATTTAGATTTTATCATTAGCTTACGAAGAAATTGAATAGATCATTGGAAATAAAACTTAATCTAAACTCTTTGTGCTTGCAGGAGTAAAGTGCATTTCAGTTGGTACTCCCTTTTAAAGAGGGATGGTGGCATGGAATCGTCTCATCCCATAGTTGTGGATAGACCAAAGATGGTTGCAGATAGCAATTTTCTTTTTTTTACAGGTAAGGGAGTTGGCATTTGACGATATTCCCCCCCCTTAAATGGCTTGAATAAGCATAAATATTGATAAGTTGGCTATTACTTCAAATTTTTTTTAGACTTATAAGTGTATTTTCATTTCGGGTAATTCTCATAAGTATATGCTTCTTAGTTCTTGCCTTGTAATATGAATTATGCAATTTCCTAAATAAAATCAAGGAATAATTTGGTATTCATTGACTGTTTCTAACTGCAGGTGTAGATGTGGAAAGGCTTATCATGACCTCAAACCTCGGAAGGGCTCTAGACGCAAGAGCAGTTTGAAGTGTTTCTATTTCCAGGTTAGTATAACCTTTAGTAACATGTTTAAAAACTTTTATAATATATAAGAAAAAAAATTTCAAGTGCATATATATCAGAGGCTAATGTGGGACTAATTTCCTTCTCAGATTTTCCAGAAGCGCTGGCAGTGGCAGGGCTGGAGGAGCAGGAGAGGATATTTTCAAGCTGAAAGCTGCACCGAGAGCTGGACAAGAGTGGGATGGCTTTTACAGATTTCCACAGGTAAATATAATTACATTTAAAATACTAAATATTAGGGGAAGTAGATCATGAACTTTATCAGTAAATCTGGGAATCTTGCAAGGCGATGTAACCATGATAAATAGGCAATTTTGCAATTCCTAAGTTTTGTAAAGAAATGGTTGTTTGTAGTATGTTATGTTTTTAAATCCCAGCAAGGTTTTTCAATAACATTTTATGGTGTAACATGAATAGATGAATAAAAAACTATGCAAATGAGATACCAAGATGGGTCAGTGTTTTGGTATTCATTAACATTCTAACTGCAGGTTTGGATGTGGAAAGGGTTTCGACTTCAAGGCGCACAGAAGGGCTCTAGGCGGTATAGCAGTTTGAAGAAGTCTGTTTTCTATTTCCAGGTTAGTATTAACCTTTTAGTAACAAGCTTAAAAACGTAATATATAAGAACGATTTGAAGTGCAGATGTATGAGGCTAAGAAAGAAAATGAATGTCAAGATATATCAGAGGTTAATGTGGGACTAATTATTTCCTTCTCATATTTTCCAGAAGAGCTGGCAGTGGCAGGGCTGGAGGAGCAGGAGAGCTTTCCACAAGCTGAAAGCTGCACTGAGAGCTGGATAAGAGTGGGATGGCTTTTACAGATTACAGGTAAATATGATTACATTTAAAATACTAAAGATTAGGGAAGTAGAACAAACTTTTTGTTATCAGTAAATCTAGTAATCATTCAAGTCAAAGTATCTATGATAAATAGGCAATTTTGCAATTCATAAGTTTTGTAAAGAAATGGTTGTAGTATGTTATGTTTTTAAATCCTAGCAAAGTTTGTCAATAACATATGTTGTAACAGGAATAGATGAATAAAAAAACTATGCAAATGAGATACCGATATAAGTCAGTGTTTTGGTATTCACTGACATTCTAACTGTAGGTTTGGATGTGGAGAGGGTTGTCTCGACTTCAAGGCCACAGAAGGGCTCTAGGCGGTATAGCAGTTTGAAGTCCTCATTTATATTTGCAGGTAAATATTGTAACCTACATTAATATGTTGGCACACCTGAATTATATATAAGGAAAAGCAATTTATCAAAGGCCTTGCTTATGAATATAAAGTGCAGATATATCATTGAGGCTAATATGGGGCTAATGATTTCTGGCTTAGATTTTCAGAAGAGCTGGCAAGAACTGCGAAAGTGACATTGGCAAGACTGGAGGAGCAGGAGAGCTTGTATCTACAAGCTGAAAGCTGCGCCAGGGGCTGGATAAAAGCTGGATGTCTTTACAGATTTCTACTGGTAAATATGATTAAATTTAAATATTAAAGATTAGGCAAGTAGAACATGAATTTGTTATCAGTAAATTGGCATGACTACTTCCACTCTCAGAATTAGGATTGTGCAGAGGCAAGGTGAATGGTTTTATGAACTAATATTTTGATTTGGGTGAGAATAGCGTTTTTCAAATGCTTAATAATTTCACAATTCATTTTGTAAAGAAATTGATATTTGTGGTATATTATGACCTTGTGGATGAAAAATCTGATTATATGGAACCAATTTCCTCCAGGCGGTGTTTGAATCCTGGAGTAGCGGTCCAGTTCAGCCTATGTCTCCTAGCTGTTCAGACCTGGCCATCAGAATTTCAGGTTTGTTTTTGAAAGTTGAAAATTGCTAAAGTACATGTCTAGCATGTTTTTTTGATAACATATTGTTGTAAACAGAATAGATAAAGAAAAAATATAAACAATGCAAATGAGATACCAAGATGGGTCAGTATTTTGGTATTCATTGACATTCTAACTGCAGGTTTGGATGTGGAAAGGGTTGTCTCGACTTCAAGGCCACAGAAGGGCTCTAGGCGGTATAGCAGTTTGAAGAAGTCTGTTTTCTATTTCCAGGTTAGTATTAACCTTCAGTAACAGGTTTAAAAACCTTCTAATATATAGAAGAAAATGAATTTCAAATGCAGATATATCAGAGGCTAAAATGGGACTAATGATGTCTGGTTCAGATTTTCAGAAGAGCTGGCAAGACCTGTGAAAGCATGACAGTGGCAGGGCTGGAGGAGCAGTAGAGCTTTCCACAAGCTGAAAGCTGCATCAGGGGCTGGATAAGAACAGGATGGCTTTTACAGATTACAGGTAAATATAATTACATTTAAAATGCTAAAGATTAGGGAAGTAGAACATGAACTCTTTGTTATCAGTAAATCTGGTAATTTTGCAAGTCGATGTAACCATGATAAATGGGCAATTTAGCAATTCATAAGTTTTGTAAAGAAATGGTTGTTGTAGTATGTATTTGTGCATAAAAAATCAGGTTATATGGGACCAATTTCCTACAGGTGTTTGAATCGTGGTGTAGTGGTCCAGTGCAGCCTACGTCTCCTAGCAGTTCCGACCTGGCCATCAGAATTTCAGGTTTGTTTTTAAATCCTAGCAAGGTTTTTCAATAACATTTTATGTTGTAACAGGAATAGATGAATAAATAGGAACTATGCAAATGAGATACCAAGATGGGTCAGTGTTTTGGTATTCATTGACATTCTAACTGCAGGTTTGGATGTGGAAAGGGTTGTCTCGACTTCAAGGCCACAGAAGGGCTCTAGGCGGTATAGCAATTTGAAGGAGTCCTCTTTTCTATTTGCAGGTAAATATTGTAATCTGCAGTAAT
This sequence comes from Penaeus vannamei, assembly GCF_003789085.1. Lineage (NCBI taxonomy): Eukaryota > Metazoa > Arthropoda > Malacostraca > Decapoda > Penaeidae > Penaeus > Penaeus vannamei. The sequence continues at coordinate 135,976 of NW_020870171.1, read as the reverse complement.
GTTGGCAAACGTGTATAACATAAAAGGAGTCCTTTTATCAAAGGACCGAGTAATGAATTTCAAATGCAGACATATCATGTAGGCTAACATGGGACTAATGATTTTTGGTTCTGATTTTCAGAAGAGCTGGCAAGAACTTTGAAAACAACACATTGGCAGGGCTGGAGGACCAGGAAGTTTTCCACAAGCTGAAAGCTGCGTCAGGGGCTGGATAAGAGCTGGATGACTTGTATGGATTTCTACAGGTAAATATGATTGCATTTAGAATACTCAGAAGTAGGGAAGTAGAACATGAACTTTTTGTTATCAGTAGTTGTTAATCTTATAACCATGATTAAATAGATAGATAAATGAAAAACATTATTAAGAATGGCTGTCTATGCAATATATATGGAATTAGAACATGACATCATTGGATGAATATTTTTGATTATGAATTTTAAACCTAATTATAATATACTTTTGGTTTTGCAGATCAGCTGAATGCGTGCAGATGCCCATGTGAGGGGACATTGGAGTAGTTCTTATGAATTTGGTAAGTCCTAATTTTTTTTATTCTGAAATCATTTGGCAGTTTAAGTACTGTTTATTAGAGAAAATTCCATTGAAGAGCAAGAAGGGTTGGATGGGAAGAAATGTAAGGAAGGTGAATACATTATTTGGTTTATAAATTATAGCATGAGGCTCACCTGTAGCTTATGGTAGGCCCATACTTGGACCACCTGTCTCTTTTCTGCCAGGAGTTAAACTTGGATGGACATTTTGAGTTAGATCTTGTTCTTTCTCTACCACATTTGTATTGAGGAATGAAGTCCATAAACTCTTTTATCATGCCATGTGTATAGCATTGTTTATTTATTTTTTAGCATACCATTTAGCTGCTTTAGGCCATTGACCAACTTTAGCATGTTTTAATTGTGGGGACCATCACTGGGAAGTGGGGGCTTCGCTGAATTAGTTAATCCCAATTTTTAGATTCGTACAAATTTAAGAATCCGAAGCTACCCTTTCATTGTCTGATTTTCACCTTTTGGCTCTCGGGCGTAACGAAGCTCATTACATGTATTTTGATAGTATGTATTGTGATGGATCACTGGTATGATAAGCATTTTGTAATCCTTTACTCCCAAACTGAAAGATTTATATAAAAAAAAAAAATTAAGTAACGGGCTTAAAATGATAAAATGTAATAGGTATATGGTGCTATTATTTAAATATAAACCTGTTTAGGGTTCAGTAATAATACACGAGTTCGGTCACAAGTCGTCATTATCTCGAAGTATAAATTCAGGCTGTGCAAGTGCTCCGTCAGCACTGACAGACCCTCTTGTAGGTATCCAAGTGTATGAGTTGCCACTATTATCATAGCTTTAGATTTTTATAATAAAAAAAAATTCATGTGAGCAAAAGTAATTGACAGTGCAATTCTTTTATGACAAAGATACTTTATTAGTTACATGAAGTCAAGATTCTCTGTAATATTTTTTTATTGGTTTATAGATTACTGATGTCAATGCCAGCTTTATGCAAATGTGGCTAGGGTTAATTAGAATTTTTTAGGGGAGGAGGGGGGACCTTCTGTCATCATGAAAAATTTTTAGGCCATTTTTCTGATGTACATAATGTAAAAAATAAAAAAGGGGTTTGACATGCCTTTCACATTCCAATGCCATTGGTAATGCAAGACTGATATTAAGGCGCACAAATTTTAAATGCTAGACAGTACCACACATTATGTAAGCAAAGAATTGAGACTAGGGTGTTGGAAAATTTGTACACTTAAAGTTCATTATCTCTGTTCACTAAATAGAATGATATAGAAAATCCTCGAGTGTACTTTGATGATTCAGTTATGGTGTTCAATAGGTAACATATTTTGTTAAGGTACCTTTCATTCTTCTTCAAAAAGTAGATATTCTTTTGAAATGCTTAATATAGTAAATTGTAAAGAAAACTTTAGCAAACTAGATATCCAAAAAAAAAAATCTTTTGAAGAAATGGTAGTATTAGTACAGTATTCTTAAAGCATGAATTGACATGCAGATAATTTTGAATAAGTGGTGTGCAAGAGTTACTGAAGCCGTTGAATATTTCCCATGCTCCACCCAGGGGAGGGTGGTGGAGCTGATCACTAGGTGGTCATGATTTCCGAGGAGATTTAAATGTAGGCAAACACGCAAAATTAACTTGTAAGATTTGTTAATTACTCCAATATGTATATATTTTATTAGATGAAGGGGACCGTCCTAGGAAATGGTTACCTTGCTCCACTCTTTTCATAAAAAAAAAAAAAAAAATAAAATAGAGAACTATATATATATTTTTTCCACAATGTTAGAGTATGTAATTGCACTTCGTCTCGTATGTTTATTTTAACCCTGCTAACCCTTAGGGATGGAGGGGGCAGCAACCCCCTAAAACAGATTTTTTCCCTGAATTAACTAGAAAACATTTTAGCATTAGATATATCATATATATGCTGGGTAAATAGTCCTGTTTTTTTATTATCGTTTGATTTATTTTGAGGACTGGTTGCGTGACCACTTTTTGTGGCAATTTTCAGTTTTATGTAATGTACATACAGTAGTTCTATTTGGGACAAAAAAAAATAGGGTTTCGACTAGCCCTGCGGATTCTTATGCTTAAGTGAAAGCAACATGGCGAGTTTGAGAGAATTATTAAAGCTAGGCATTTGCCAAAGTTCAATATCTACTTTAGATTTAATATTGCATAAAAAATTATCCTCATTTAGTGTACTTTATGATAAGAATGTTACCAAGTCAGTTGGATTTAGTTTTCAATTGGGATGATATGATGTGTTTTTCCCCCCCCATGTTAAAGTCGATATTCATGACTGAAATGTTCAATAAGTGCATTAAATCATGCACAATCTAAACAAGAAACTAAATATTTAGATTGGGGTGGGGGGATTGTGAAGAAATGGAAAATTGTAGATGGTAATATCAGTACAAAATCATTCCAGTTATAGTCCTAGCATGAATACAAAATGGTTCAGTTTTGAGAGAAAATAGCATGTGTGTGAAATGCATTGAATTTGAGAATTACCAAAGTTGTTAAATTTTCATGATCAAAGTTTTCTTTAATGATTTTTATTAAAAGCAACCATTGTAATGGAAACTAAGTAGTTGATATTATTTGCTTGCATTATATTTGCTAAGAAATGCATAAATATCACAGAACGCCTTGATGTGGTTGGATATTCGTTTAATAGGTAGATACCTAATTAAAGTCTGCACATTAAATCTTTCAGAATAGATGAAAAGGATGCACTAGATGTATAAAAGAACATATATTTTTTTATTTTAGAGCAGGCATCATTTTACTACCATCTTACAAAAATATCTTATAATTTTGAAGTAAAAAAAAAAAAAAAAAAAAAACAGGTTAGGGGGTACCCTTCATATTGAAGTGCTTTTTTTTATAGCAGTAATAACCAATTTCAAATCAAATTTGCTAAGGGTGGACTAATGTTGGTTAGAGCGAAGTCAGACTGAAATTTTGATTTATACATTTATTTTTTAATATTAATGCTTCGTACTCGTTGCACAAACTTATCCCTTCATAAGTTCACAAATTAATAAAATGTAAAGCATATTTCATGTGAAAATGTGCAAAACTTATTATTATTATTTTTTTTAAATCTCGGTATACCATAAATCACTATTTTTCTGCTAGTTATAAAAGTTCTTTGGACATTCATGAGCTTGTATCCATGCACAATGTCATTATCAAATGTATGCAAAATTGCAATAATTTAGTCCACACAGGTGTACGGGTACTAATTACCTGCATACCTAGTTTTGATATTGGCACTTTTCGCTCGCTCCTGCCAAAAAATTACAATTTCACTTGATATAAAAGGTTTATATTATTTTTTAGAAACCATCCTTGAATATATCAGGCGTTTGTAGACTTTCATTAGTGTTGTTAGGGCTGTTGTGGTTGAAGTTCGGTGTGACTCTTCTCACCGTCTCCATGAATGAAGTCCATATTTTTCTACCTAGGAATTCTAAACTTCATGGACCCTCTCCCCCTCTCCCCCTTTTATATTTCTTGATGTAAAAAGCTAATTTCTCTAGATCTAAAGCTTGTCTTTCTGTATTATCTCAATCTTCGATTAATTTTTTCATCATACCATGGTACAAACAAAAAATGGGCATGAAAAGATACTTGTTTTCAAAAGAATATAAGAATAGAATAAAAATAATGTGGTGAGTTATGTCCACACACCCACAGCACTTCCATCACCAGTGTTATGAACGGTCATTTTTAGTATAGAATATGTAATTTATTTTTCCAAAATAATAAAATCCACCCAAGACAGGACTTGTATTGAATTGCATTTTCCAACCATAATCAGATTTTCAATCTGGATGGATGGTACTAGCTGGGACAAAGCCAAAATTATATAACTTTACATGTAAATATGTTTTGCATGTAAAGTTTGTAGCCTTATTTGTTAATTGTTTGCCTTGTTTGTTTGCCATATTATTCCTATTTGTTGTTAGCCTTATGTATTTGTTCGCCTAGTTAACATTGTTTATTTGCCTTCTTATTCTTATTATAGTTTGTTGTTGTTCTTATTATTTTGTTCTTGTACGCCTTATTCTCTTTGTTGTTGGTTCGCTTTATTCTTATTGTAATTGTTCGTTGTTCATCTTATTAATATTTTATTTTTTTCTTCATATTCTTATTCTTATTGTTTTTTTGCCTGTTTGTTTGTTGTTTGCTGCCTTATTATTGTTTGTTGGTTGCCTTCTTGTTAATTTTGTTGCTCATCTTTTTCTTATTGTTTGTTGTTCACCTTGTTATTTCTCTGCTTTTTATTATTATGGCTCGTTGTTCGCATTCTTATTGTTATTTGCCATCGTATTTTTAATATTGTATGTTTACCTTATTATTCCTATTGTTTGTTGTTCTTAGTGTTTTTTTTCTTTGCCTTAGAATTATTGTTCATCTTATTGTTTGTTCGCCTTCTGCTACTGCTGCTGCTTATGGTTTGTTGTTTGCCGCCTCCTTATTTTTTTTATTATTTTTCGCCTTGTTGTTTGTTTGCCTTATTATTTTTCTTGTTCTTCATACTATTATTGTTTGTTCTTTGCCGCCCTATTAATATTGTTGTTCACCTTGTTTTCCTTATTTGATATTCACGGCCTTCTCCTTATAGTTTGTTCGCCTTCGTCTTCCTCTTGTTGTTGTTTTTTGTTTGTTCTTATTTTGTTCTTCACCTTATTATTGTTCATCTTCTTTTTCTTGTTAGTATCGTTTGTTGTTTGCCTTCTTATTGTTTGTTGTACACCTTATTGTTTGTTCGCCTTATTATTGTTTGTTGTTAGCCACCTTATTGTTTTTGCCTCGTTATTATTTGTTTGTTCGCCTTCTTCCTCCTTAATATAATATTTATGGTTGTTCGCTTTCTTATTGTTTGATATTTGCCATCTTGTTATTGTTTGTAGTTCGGCGCCTTCTTATTGTTTGTTTGCCTTGTTATTTTTCTTTCTTCATAATAATATTGTTTGTTGTTCACCTTCGTCTTGTTTGCCTCATTATTATTGTTCATATTATTGTTGGGTCGTCTTTTTCTTATTGTTTGTTGTTGTTTGCCGCCTTCTTGTTTGTTGTTCGCCTTATTATTTTATTTATTTATTTTTCCATTTTTATTGTTTGCCTTATTTTGTTCTTTGCCTTCGTATTATTGTTGTTCATCATCTTTTTCTTATCGTTTGTTGTTCTCCTTCCTCTGCTTCATGTTATTATGGCATGTTCACTTTCTTATTTATTTGCTATCTTGTTATTGTTTGTTTGCCATATTGTTATTGCTTGTTCTTCACCTTCTCATTATTTTTCTTATTGTTTTTCTTCATATAAATATTGTTTGTTGTTGTTTGCCACTGCTGCCTTATTGTCTGTTGTTGTTCACCATCTTATTGTTATCATTGTTCTTTTTTTCATATTTTTCTTAATGTTATTTTTTCATGTTTCTTACTGTTTGCCTTAGTATTAATGTTTGTTCACCTTTTTGTCGTTTGTTGTTCACAGCCTTTTTCTTTTTATTTACTTCGTAATTTTTCACCTTCTTCCTCTTTGTTTTTTTCACCTTCTTCGTATTTTTTCACCTTCTTCTTCTTCGTATTTTTTCCCTTCTTCCTCCTCTTCTTCTTCTTCTTCTTTGTATTTTTTTTCCCCCTTCTTCCTCCTCTTCTTCTTCTTCTTTTGTATTTTTTTTCCCCTTCTTCCTCTTCCTCTTCTTCTTCTTTGTATTTTTTCTCTTCCTCTTCCTCTTCTTCGTATTTTTTCACCTTCTTCTTCTTTGTATTTTTTTTCCCTTCTTCCTCCTCTTCTTCTTCTTCTTCTTCTTTGTATTTTTTCCCTTCTTCCTCCTCTTCTTCTTCTTCTTCTTTGTATTTTTTTTCCCTTCTTCCTCCTCTTCTCCTTCTTCGTATTTTTTTTCCCTTCTTCCTCCTCTTCTTCTTCTTCTTCTTCTTTTGTATTTTTTTTCCCTTCTTCCTCCTCTTCTTCTTCTTCTTTTCTTTGTATTTTTTTTCCCTTCTTCTTCTTCTTCTTCTTCTTCTTCTTCTTCTTCTTTGTATTTTTTTTCCCTTCTTCCTCCTCTTCTTCTTCTTCTTCTTCTTTGTATTTTTTTCCCCTTCCTCCTCTTCTTCTTCTTCTTCTTCTTTGTATTTTTTTTCCCTTCTTCCTCCTCTTCTTCTTCTTCTCTTCTTCTTCGTATTTTTTTCCCTTCTTCCTCCTCTTCGTCTTCTTCTTCTTCATCTTCGTATTTCCTTCTTCGTATTTCCTTCTTCGTATTTCCTTCTTCGTATTTCCTTCTTCGTATTTCCTTCTTCGTATTTCCTTCTTCGTATTTCCTTCTTCGTATTTCCTTCTTCGTATTTCCTTCTTTGTATTTCCTTCTTCGTATTTCCTTCTTCGTATTTCCTTCTTCGTATTTCCTTCTTCGTATTTCCTTCTTTGTATTTCCTTCTTTGTATTTCCTTCTTCGTATTTCCTTCTTTGTATTTCCTTCTTCGCATTTCCTTCTTCGTATTTCCTTCTTTGTATTTCCTTCTTTGTATTTCCTTCTTCGTATTTCCTCCTCCTTCATCTTCTGCGTATTTCCTCCTCCTTCATCTTCTGCGTATTTCCTCCTCCTTCATCTTCTGCGTATTTTCCTCCTCCTTCATCTTCTGCGTATTTCCTCCTCCTTCATCTTCTGCGTATTTCCTCCTCCTTCATCTTCTGCGTATTTCCTCCTCCTTCATCTTCTGCGTATTTCCTCCTCCTTCATCTTCTGCGTATTTCCTCCTCCTTCATCTTCTGCGTATTTCCTCCTCCTTCATCTTCTGCGTATTTCCTCCTCCTTCATCTTCTGCGTATTTCCTCCTCCTTCATCTTCTGCGTATTTTCCTCCTTCATCTTCTGCGTATTTCCTCCTCCTTCATCTTCTGCGTATTTCCTCCTCCTTCATCTTCTGCGTATTTCCTCCTCCTTCATCTTCTGCGTATTTCCTCCTCCTTCATCTTCTGCGTATTTCCTCCTCCTTCATCTTCTGCGTATTTCCTCCTCCTTCATCTTCTGCGTATTTCCTCCTCCTTCATCTTCTGCGTATTTCCTCCTCCTTCATCTTCTGCGTATTTCCTCCTCCTTCATCTTCTGCGTATTTCCTCCTCCTTCATCTTCTGCGTATTTCCTTATTAATTTTGTTCATCTTTGTAATTGTTTCTTCGCCTACCTATTAGTATTATTGTTTGCTTTATTTTTTTCTTATTTGTTCTTCGCTGTTGCCTTACTATTGTTTGTTGTTTGCCTATTATGTTATATTATTATTATTATTATTATTGTTGGCGCAGTGGGAGAATTCATCTTCCCTGCGTGTATTTAGCAAGTTTCACATATCAATGCATATGATTTTCTGTGGGGATCAGTTAAACATAGTTGATGCGCTTAACTCTATGTATTCAGGAGAATATACGTGGCACTACGTAGGGTTGTTTACATTACACGAATTTTTAAAATTTGCCGTAAGATGGCGTACATTAAAGAAAATATACTTTTATATGGGTAACTTAACTTTACCTTAGTTTAGATAATATGAGGTATATCATAGATATGAGGTATACTTATAGTAATAAACATCTTTAATTACTCAAACAATTATCTTGTTTGCGTTTGTTGCCTGCCTTTGCGTTATTTGTCGACGTTGTTTGGGTCAATTGTTTATTGTCTTATTATTGTTGCTTGTGTTTGGTCTGTTACTTTATTTTATCTATAGATTGGGAAAAAAGGAAGTGTATTTAGTGGTGACTATTGCCAAGCCAGTTACTGTATTCAATTTACATCATATTTTGTTAAAGTATCTATATTTTTATTTTATAAAAGTAGATACCCATACCTAAAGCAATTGCATTGAATAAAGAAAATGCTTACAAAAAGATTTTTCTTGGATAATTTGAAGAAATGATGGCAATATTTTTACAAAAATATGAACTTATAATATTGGCATGAATATGAAGTAAAGGTTGCAAGAGTTACTGAAGCTATTGAATATTTCCTATGCTCCACCCAGGGGAGGGGGAGGTGAGGCTGGTTATAATTTGAGGAAGTTTACTTGTCTGCAAACACAAGATCAACTGTTGAAATCATATTTTAATGGGAGAAGATTAATTTTTATGTAAAGGTAATTTATTACTCTACTCACAACATTTATCTTTAATTGATTTTCAAAAATATTTTTTTTTATTGGAAATCTATGGGAAAAGGTGCAATAGCCGTATCAATTCTTGTTTGTTTGCCATACTATTATTGTTTGTTGTTCACCTTATTTTTCTTATTGTTTTTCTTCATATAATTGTTTGTTGTTGTTTGCCACTGCTGCCTTATTGTCTGTTGTTGTTCACCATTTATTGTTATCATTGTTCTTTTTTTCATATTTTAATGTTATTTCATGTTTCTTACTGTTTGCCTTAGTATTAAAGTTTGTTCGCTTTTTGTCGTTTGTTCGCCTTTTTTATTTTTCTTTTCTTATTTTTTCCCTAATTCTTCATCTTCGTATTTTTTTCCCTTCCTCTTCTTATCCTTCTTCTTCGTATTTTTTTCCCTTCCTCTTCTTCTTCTTCTTCATCTTCTTCGTATTTTTTTCCCTTCTCTTCCTCTTCTTATTTTTTTTCCTTCCTCTTCCTCTTCTTCTTCGTATTTTTTTTTCCCTTCCTCTTCCTCTTCTTCTTCGTATTTTTTTCCCCTTCCTCTTCCTCTTCTTCTTCGTATTTTTTTTTCCCTTCCTCTTCCTCTTCTTCTTCGTTTTTTTTTCCCCTTCCTCTTCCTCTTCTTCTTCTTCGTAGTTTTTTTTTTTCCCCCTTCCTCTTCCTCTTCTTCTTCTTCGTAGTTTTTTTTTTTTCCCCTTCCTCTTCCTCTTCTTCTTCGTAGTTTTTTTTTTTTCCCCTTCCTCTTCCTCTTCTTCTTCTTCGTAGTTTTTTTTTTTTTCCCCTTCCTCTTCCTCTTCTTCTTCTTGATATTGTTCATCTTTGCAATTGTAATTGTTTTCTTCGCTTACCTATTATTATTGTTGTTTGCTTTATTTTTTTTTCTTATTGTTTGTTCGTCATATCAATATTTTTGTTCTTTCTGCCGCCTTATTATTATTGTTCGCCTTATTGTTTGTCGTCTTATTATTGTTGCTCATGTTGGGTCAGTACCTTTATTTTATCTGTAGATTGGGAAAAAAAGTATTTTTTGATTATTGCCAAACCAGTTTACTGTATTCAATATACATCATATTTTGTTAAAGTATCTATATTTCATACTTTATGAAAGTAGATATCCTTACCTAAAGCAATTGCATTGAATAAAGGAAATGCTTACAAAAGATTTTTTCTTAGATAATTTGTGAAGAAATGATGGCAATATTTTTACAAAAATATGAACTTATAATATTGGCATGAATATGAAGTAAAGGTTGCAAGAGTTACTGAAGCTATTGAATATTTCCTATGCTCCACCCAGGGGAGGGGGAGGTGAGACTGGTTATAATTTGAGGAAGTTTACTTGTATGCAAACACAAGATCAACTGTTGAAATCATATTTTAATGGGATAAGATTAATTTTTATATAAAGGTAATTTATTACTCTACTCAATACATCTTTATCTTTAATTGATTTTCGAAAATAGTATTTTTTTTATTTTATTGGAAATCTATGGGAAAAGGTGCAATAGCCGTATCAATTCTTTTGTTTGCCATATTGTTAGTTTATCACCTTATTTTTCTTATTGTTTTTCTTCATATAAATATTGTTTGTTGTTCGCCTTTTTCTTAGTTTGTTGTTGTTTGCCACTGCTGCCTTATTGTCTGTTGTTGTTCACCATCTTATTGTTATCATTGTTCTTTTTTTCATTTTTTCTTAATGTTATTTTTTCATGTTTCTTACCGTTGTTTACCTTGGTATTAATGTTTGTTAGTTTTTTTGTCGTTTGTTGTTCGCCTTTTTTCTTATTTTTCTTTCCCTTCTTCATCATATTTTTTTTCCCTTCGTATTTTTTCCTTCGTATTTTTTTTTCCCCTTCGTATTGTTCATCTTTGTAATTGTTCCTTCGCCTACCTATTATTATTGTTTGTTCGTCATATTAATATTTGTTCTTCGCTGCTGCCTTATTATTATTGTTCGCCTTATTGTTTGTCTTATTATTGTTGCTCGTGTTGGGTCTGCACCTTTTATTTTATCTATAGATTCGGGAAAAAAATAAGTATTTTGTTATGACTATTGTCAAGCCAGTTAATGTATTCAATATATATCATATTTTTTAAAGTATCTATATTTTTATTTTATAAAAGTAGATATCCTTACCTAAAGCAATTGCTTTAAATCAAGAAAATGCTTACAAGATTTTTTCTTAGATCATTTGTGAAGAAATGATGGCAATATTTTTACAAAAATATGAACTTATAATATTGGCATGAATATGAAGTAAAGGTTGCAAGAGTTACTGAAGCTATTGAATATTTCCTATGCTCCACCCAGGGGAGGGGGAGGCGAGTGTTGGCGCAGTGGGAGAACTCATCTTCCCTGCGTGTATTAAGCAAGTTTGACGTGTCAATGCATATATGATTTCCTGTGGGGATCAGTAAAACAGAGTTGATGCGCTTAACTCTATGTATTCAGGAGAATCTGTGGCACTACGTAGGGTTGTTTACATTACACGAGTATAAAAATTTGCCGTAAGATGGCGTACATAAAAGAAAATATACTTTTATATGGGTAACTTAACTTTACCTTAGTTTAGATAATATGAGGTATACTTATAGTAATAAACATCTTTAATTACTCTAACAGTGAGGCTGGTTATAATTTGAGGAAGTTTACTTGTATGCAAACACAAGATCAACTGTTGAAATCATATTATAATGGGATAAGATTCATTTTTATGTAAAGGTAATTTATTACTCTACTCAATACATTTATCTTTAATTGATTATTCAAAATAGTATTTTTTTTTATTGGAAATCTATGGGAAAAGGTGCAATAGCCGTATCAATTCTTTAGGAAGATCTATATAGTGTTAAGTTTTTATTATCTTTTTAGTGGGTATTGTAGTGTACTATCATCAGCAAAAAAATAATAGAATCTTGCTAATTTTTCAAAATAAAAAAAATTGGTGCACTTTGTAATAAAGTGCTCTTTAAAATTGTTCTTTACATTGAAAATGACAAGTAAAGATTGGACTAATGGTACTGATGGTTAGAGCAGAGCCAAGCCCAAATATTTATATTTTATCAGTACTGTGTACCTGGTACTCATACAGACCCTATTACAAGCTACAGCCTATTACCAGAGACTTGATGGAAAGCTATTTAATGTGTAAATGTAGATTAAACTTGGAAAAATCTCAAACCAAAGGAAATCTTTTAAAAATTCATTATCTATTGACCAAAGTTAGTTAAAAGAATATTGAAACCTAGCTTAGCCTCTGCACTACAAAACCGTGATAGTGTTTGATTCCTTTTTAGTTCTTTGGGTTAAGAATATTAGTTGACAAGTGTTGCAATTTGTGTTGCAAACTTTGAAAGTGTACTATTGAATTATCAAGCTTCTCCCTCTGTCTGATACAACCACTCTCGTTAGAATTGGTTGAATGGTAGAAAATCTTGTTCAAGGAAAAAAAATGTAGGCAGAAAAGTAAGATGGTGGTGTTCCCCTTTGCATGGCAGCCTATCCTGTTTCCCTGTTTTGATAACTTTCTGATGTTTTGCCTTCATTTCTATTCTTTGCATACCTTTACATTGGCCATGCAAAGCAGTGATCTGATCGTTCAGATATTAACAAGATTAGAGGAGGTGGGGGATGGAGACAAGTAGAGCAATATGTCTTGCTTCCACTCATGAAATGTAGATTGACTTTGGTAGGCTTTATATAGTGAGAGAAATTGCCAGTTAGTCTTTAGATCTGAGGGCTATTGTATTCCTATTGTATGTCAAAAGAAAAGTATTTTGTCTATTATACTGTGTACCACTGTAGGAGGGAGGCTTAAGGAAATTAGTCTAGTATTTACTTTAAAATCTGAAATTCTCGTGCATTCAAGCACCTCTGTTTCGTAGCAAATCGCTTTAAAGATTATCTGACGATTGATCAGTCCCATCCTCAGACCATTCCCCTTAACAAATCACATTAGGATTATAAGTTTTAAGATGCTAAGAAGTTATATTTATTGATTTGTTAAAATTAAATGTTGACTAGAAATATAAGGGTTCAATTAGATTTATTTTATATTTACTAATTGTTTTCTTTCTTTTTACTGGAGAAATGAATGTGAATACATTGTACATTGTTTTTTTTTTTTTTTCATAGTATAATTAATAATCTGTTGGAACAAAAATTAAACCATGCAGACTTGTGAAAGAAAAAATTAGTTTACCAGGGTACCTTCATGGGAAGAACACCAAACGCAGAAACACTGTCCAAAGATGTGGATTATTTAAGTCCTGTAAATATTTTTGAAAACAATTTTTTTTTTTTTTTTTTTTTTTTTGCTAGTATTATTATCAAAAATAATAAAATCATATATTCATTACTAATTTGACCCTCCCTCTTTTAAGGATGGTCCCCTTGACAATTATCCTGGAATGATAGCACCTACTACCCTGTATTTAGGAATGTCTTGCTTTAAATGCCCAGCATTCTACATCTCATTCAAATTATGTAATTGTGAACAAAATATCTTTAATCTTTGTAAGAGTTCTAGTGATATCAGTCATTATGCTTTGTTTGCATACTTGGCTCTGATATTCTTTTTCTTTCCTCGTCTGTCTCTTTTTTTTCTTTCTTTCTTGTCTGTCTCTCTTTTTCTTTTTTCCTCGTCTGCTGTGTCTCTTTCTTCCTTCTTTCCTTTCCTCGTCTGTCTGTGTCTGTCTCTCTTTTTCTTTCCTTCTTTCCTTTCCTCGTCTGTCTGTGTCTTGTCTCTCTTTTTCTTTCCTTCTTCCTTTCCTCGTCTGTCTGTGTCTGTGTCTCTTTTCTTTCCTTCTTTCCTTTCCTCGTCTGTCTGTGTCTGTGTCTCTTTTTCTTTCTTTCCTTCTTTCCTTTCCTCGTCTGTCTGTGTCTGTGTCTCTTTTTCTTTCTTCTTTCCTTCTTTCCTTTCCTCGTCTGTCTGTGTCTGTGTCTCTTTTTCTTTCTTTCCTTCTTTCCTTTCCTCGTCTGTCTGTGTCTGTGTCTCTTTTTCTTTCTTCCTTCTTTCCTTTCCTCGTCTGTCTGTGTCTCTCTTTTTTTCTTTCCTTCTTTCCTTTCCTCGTCTGTCTGTCTCTCTTTTTCTTCCTTCTTTCCTTTCCTCGTCTGTCTGTGTCTGTCTCTTTTTCTTTCCTTCTTTCCTTTCCTCGTCTGTCTGTGTCTGTGTCTGTCTCTCTTTTCTTTCCTTCTTTCCTTTCCTCGTCTGTCTGTGTCTGTGTCTGTCTCTCTTTTTCTTTCCTTCTTTCCTTTCCTCGTCTGTCTGTGTGTCTCTCTTTTTTTTTCTTTCCTTCTTTCCTCGTCTGTCTGTGTGTGTCTCTCTTTTTCTTTCCTTCTTTCCTTTCCTCGTCTGTCTGTGTCTTCTTTTTTTTTTCCTCTCCCTCCTTCTTTTTTCTTTCCTTCTTTCCTTTCCTCGTCTGTCTGTGTCTGTCTCTCTTTTCTTTCCTTCTTCCTTTCCTCGTCTGTCTGTGTCTGTGTCTCTTTTTCTTTCCTTCTTTCCTTTCCTCGTCTGTCTGTGTCTGTGTCTCTTTTTCTTTCCTTCTTTCCTTTCCTCGTCTGTCTGTGTCTGTGTCTCTTTTTCTTTCTTTCCTTCTTTCCTTTCCTCGTCTGTCTGTGTCTGTGTCTCTTTTTTTTCTTTCCTTCTTTCCTTTCCTCGTCTGTCTGTGTGTGTCTCTTTTTTTTCTTTCCTTCTTTCCTTTCCTCGTCTGTCTGTGTCTGTCTCTCTTTTTTTTTCTTTCCTTCTTTCCTTTCCTCGTCTGTCTGTCTCTCTCTTTTTCTTTCCTTCTTTCCTTTCCTCGTCTGTCTGTCTCTCTCTTTTTCTTTCCTTCTTTCCTTTCCTCGTCTGTCTGTGTCTGTGTCTGTCTCTCTTTTCTTTCCTTCTTTCCTTCCTCGTCTGTCTGTGTCTGTGTCTGTCTCTCTTTTTCTTTCCTTTTCCTTTCCTCGTCTGTCTGTGTCTGTGTCTGTCTCTCTTTTTCTTTCCTTCTTTCCTTTCCTCGTCTGTCTGTGTCTGTGTCTGTCTCTCTTTTCTTTCCTTCTTTCCTTTCCTCGTCTGTCTGTGTCTGTGTCTGTCTCTCTTTTTCTTTCCTTCTTTCCTTTCCTCGTCTGTCTGTGTCTGTCTCTCTTTTCTTTCCTTCTTTCCTTTCCTCGTCTGTCTGTGTGTGTCTCTCTTTTTCTTTCCTTCTTTCCTTTCCTCGTCTGTCTGTGTGTGTCTCTCTTTTTCTTTCCTTCTTTCCTCGTCTGTCTGTGTCTCACTTTTTCCTAAGAGTCCCTATTTCCATTTTTATAAATTGTTTTTGACATAGGGGCCATGGTGGTTGGCAGATTTGTTTCAAGACTTGCTTTAAAGCTCACATTTTTATATAGCTCAATATCCTAGAGGCAGAAATAGTTTTGAAAATGCAAGTTTTAGATTTTTTAAATTAGATTACCAAGTAAACTAATAGTTACCATGCTTATAAACAAATATCAAGATTTAGATTAAGAGGTTTGATAATTTGCTACCCCCCTTGACTGAGAAGCCTTGAATTACAACCCTTTGTACAATGCATATTTCTTTTGGCAAGACAAATTCAAGCACTCTAAAAAGCTGCTTAGATGCTATAGGGATAGTTTTTGTTTGTGGCTGCTTGTAATTGAGTCATGCACGACAGTCTAATATCTTTGATAGCCAACTAAATTAGTTCCAGAATTTTTTTCTTTTAGGATGTATCTTTATTTAAAAACCAAAAGGTTTTCTCTTCTCCCAGTAGCATAAGTCAATACAAAATGGGCTAGGGAAGTCTTTATCTTTAATAAAATCTTTTATAACTGCATTTAAACAACTTGTTATAGTTTTAGCATATTAATAAAAAGTGTGTTCAATACATTATATAAATGACGCTGAAGTTTACCTCCTAAGCCAGTTCTGACATTCACTTCAAATAGGATAAGACCTAACATTTTTTTTAATAGTTACAGAAATGGTTTGTATTCTGGGGTTCACCTTGAGTTTTTTTTTTTTTTTAAGTGTTTAGAGTTTGACTTTGCTCCTTTACCATTTGCAACAGTTTTTTTCACAAAATTGGAAATACCAATATCTTTTAGTAATGTTCTGAAATTATATCTTGTAGTTTGTCATCGTCTTGTTTTGGCAGTAATGAAAAAATCTTTAATTCTTAATCTTCACAAAAGGATTAGATTTTAACTTTTTGCTAGTAAAACATGAAGATAAGGCTTGTATTTTCAAGTTGAACAATTGCAAGCCAAATAGACTTGGTATTTACAGAAATGAATCTACATGTGATTTGAGAATACCCAATGAATTTTATAATTAGTTTTAAGGTAATGAGCAATTATTGCAATATAACTAATTTCATATGGTAAATTAACTTTTTGATTAAATGTTTTATTTAAAAAGGTACTTGTAAAATAAGTGGTGATCATGGCAGTTAAAAAGTAGTGATCAAGCAGTTATGTGATAATGGTTTTAATTTATAATATGAATACTGACGATGATGGTGACTTTGGCAATAAGGTTAATAGCACTGATAGTGAAAACATTATATAATGATGTCAGTGATAATGAAAGTTGATAGTCATTGATGGTGCTTGTTATAATGGTAATGGTAGTATTAGTGGTGGTGGTGGTAGTTGTAATAGTAATGGTAGTAGTATTAGTGGTGGTGGTAGTAATAGTATTTGGAAAAACTGTTGTCACTGGCAAAGAATAGTGAATGCAAACAATCTTTTAATCTTCTAAACCTCGAAGGTGACTGAAAATGATAAAAATCATTGGTGTAATTTGTTTGATAAACAAAGGGGGAGCTACTTTATACTAGACACCTTGCCCATTTTGTCTGTACATGTGTAATCTTCCAGAAGTATGGATTGAAGAAATAAAAATGATAATCCCAATAGTATCTAAATTCTTTGAGAAAGCTCAGATTTGCTGGGAAAATTGTGCATTTGACCAACAATTTGCCAATTTGTGCAGAGGCACGTTGGCAAGTTTTGCAATTTAGAAAAACAAATATATTTGTAAGCATAGTAAATGTCGGGTATCTTGGTAATCAAATAGTTTTAAAGTTCTAAGCTTGGCACTTTTTTAATGATTGTGAAAGACACCCTTATCACCCTTGATAGTTATTTAATTTCTTTATTTTTTCCTCCTCAGCATTGTATTATCTAATGCTACAATCTTGATTAAAAAAAAAAAAAAAAAAAAAAAAAAATGTCTAAATTAGCGTTTTCAAGGGGGGGTGAAGCATACTCTTATGAGCATGGTCAGATGAACTGTATATTCTTACTCGTTAAGGATATGAACTTTTGAAATATCTTGAAAATCTGAGGGAATTAAATTTATAGATACAAGGGCGGTGCAGAGGGAAGGATAAATTACTAGAGGTGGCTTTTTAGTAAAGAACTATAGCACTAGATCCATCTTTCTTGATTTTCAATCCGTGATTAATATCTTAATCTGTTATATTTATATTTAAATGTTTGCCATGCCAAGAGGTGTCTTGGCATGGTTTTGTTTAGCTTGTTTGGATAGAAACTTGGTATATTGACTATTATGAGATTTGATTATTTTAATGTCTAATTCTGAAAATGGCAAGTGCAGTATCGGCAATACATGCATCAGTGATAACGTATCAATCAATACTTTTCCATTGCTGTGGGTATTCCTTGGCTACTCGGTAACGTATAGTTTTATTGTATCGGTAGGGTCTTTTTCTCAAGAATGAATCAAAATTTAAATAATTGTTATATATATATATATTATATATATATGGTCTCTCTCTCTCTCTCTGTCTCTCTCTCTCTCTCTCTATCCCTTCTCTCTCTCTCTATCCCTCTCTCTCTCTCTCTATCCTCTCTCTCTCTCTCTATCCCCTTCTCTCTCTCCTCTCTCTCTCTCTATCCCTCTCTCTCTCTCTCTCTCTCTCTCTCTATCCCTCTCTCTCTCTCTCTCTCTCTCTCTCTGTCTCTATCCCCTCTCTCTCTTCTCTCTCTCTCTATCCCCCCTCTCTCTCTCTGTCTCTGTCTATCCCCCTCTCTCTCTCTCTCTCTCTCTCTCTTCTCTGTCTCTGTCTCTATCCCCTCTCTCTCTCTCTCTCTCTCTCTCTCTCTGTCTGTCTCTATCCCCTCTCTCTTCTCTCTCCTCTCTCTCTCTCTGTCTCTGTCTCTATCCCCCCTCTCCTCTCTCTCTCTCTCTCTCTCTCTCTCTGTCTCTGTCTCTATCCCCCTCTCTCTCTCTCTGTCTATCCCCTCTCTCTCTCTCTGTCTCTATCCCTCTCTCTCTTCTCCTCTGTCTCTATCCTCTCTCTCTCTCTCTCTGTCTCTATCCCTCTCTTCTCTCTCTCTCTCTCTCTGTTCTGTTCTCTATCCCCCCTCTCTCTCCTCTCTCTCTCTCTCTCTCTGTCTCTTGTCTCTATCCCCCCTCTCTCTCTCTCTCAATTTCTTAATGCAATATTTTAGTGTTAATTGTTTGTAGTTTAGGGCCAGACCCTTGTTTTGCACATTTATATACTATGTATAAGAATATTAATCTCCAGTGTATTTTTTTTTTTCTATCCAAGGATTACTGTAGATTTGTTATTGGTTTTGCTTTTTTAAAATATTTTTGAAGAGATTTCAGGATTTAAAGAGGTTCAGCTGCGGAGTTTGTTGCAGTATGTTGTCCTTATTTACCATAGGTTTAGTTTAATATTTAGTGTCAGTGTTATTCAGGTTATGGTGTTTAAGAAGCAAATATTTTCATGCATCATTTTTAGTTTAGTCATTGCCTATAGTCTAATAGTAATCATTTTCAAGAGGCTTGATTTCCAATGATATCTTTAAATTGGTGTGGGAAAAGAATGTATTTGTATGGAATATGACCTTTTTTATTGATTTAAAAAATATATAGATTGTATATATATGTATTTTATATAATGTTGAAGTTTGAGAAAATAGTGGACGGGTTACACACTAATTAGAAAATAAAGATCATAATTACCTAATTAATATGGATCAGTTACTTCTCACTTATTAATATCTTGTGTTATTGTGGTGATGCTTTCGTATGGTTTATTCTGTACACTTTGTTATCCATTCCACCACATTTTTGAACGAGAACAAATTAGATATTGCTAAAGTTTACCATTTACACTGGAACAGATCCGTTAAGCATATACTGAGCGAGTTGGAAGGACTGGCTTTGCATTTGGTCTTGTATACCCGTTTTATGCAGAATGTGGTATATTTACTAGCTTCTCACAAATCCCTTAAAGTTCACACTTGATGATGCTGTAAAATATAGATAATATCTATACATGTCTATAACATGTGTGATTATCACCAAGTTTTGAGTGATAATCATAAAGATACCCTAATATTGTACAAGGATTAACATAATTACCTACTATGTCAATGTATAAGATGCCCTATGACTTGTCACTGACTCAAAAACAAATATTCCTTAGACCTACATAAACAAATAGACAAGTGTTATCCTTTCTCAAATCGCCAGCGAGTGGTTGACATGTCTGTTTAATGATGAATAATTGACCATTATTTTATACCCTGACCTGAAATGTATAAATGTTCTGATTAATCCCTTGTCGTAATAATCCCATGTTCATCCCCATATTGGATCTTCTTAAACCCACCTATATTAATTATGCCTTTTTATAAGATCCTTATTTATTAAATATCTTGGTTGGGAGGTGTTGGTTGTCTACATCTGTCAGTAGAGGAACTATAAAATTAATTTACATAACAATGTCTCAGATTTGACTTGCAGAAATGGTATGGTATGGGATTCTCCATGATATTGTATATTGGAAGTGATTGTCAATGTTATTTATTTTAATAAGGCTGGATTTGTTCCTTGGGCATTTGCATCTTTTGTTTTTCAAAGCTTAAAGCCATAGATGTTGAAGTGTTAATTGTTCTTGTTTGTGTTGGCAGTATATGCATGTTGGTTCTTATATATTTGTCTGCTTTTAGATCTTCATCTTTGATTTGGTTTCTCTGTAGTTATTTTTTGAATATTAAAATGAATAGTTCTTGCCAGCTTTTCCTGCTTTTTTTTCTTTTTTCATTTTATTAGGTTGTTTGTTTGGTCATGGCTGTCGTATTTATTATTTCAAGTCTTTTGCTACGTGAGGTAGTCTCTTCGTCTCAAATGCTGTTATGCAATGGAATTCCAAAATTTAAATTTTGGATAATGTGTATCATTGTTGTATTTGATTTGTTCATGATTTTGAGTTGTATTTTGCTATTGACCGTAAGGCTGAATGAATCGGTAGATTCTGTTAGTCTGTTTTTGAATGTTGAGCAGTCCTTGATTTGTTGCAAGGAATTCTTCTGTGATAAGTATGATTTTCATTAATTTCCATTTTTTGTTGTTACATTTAGAATATATGGGACTGAGTAAGGTTCCTTAATTTTTTAACCTTTATTGGTGTGGTGGGATGACTTGTCTTGCATGTGTGTATTAAGCAAGTTTGGCTTGTTAATGCATACGATTTTTTGTAAGGATCAGAAACCTTTGATGTGATCAACTGTATTCAGAGAATCTGCATTACACTACAAGGGGCTGTTTTACATTACACAAGTATAAAACATTGCTGTCATTACTACATTACATTACTATGGGTAACTTAACAAAATATAATTTTACCTTAACCTATCTAATGTGAGGTATCATAGATAGATATAAAGTACATTTATACTATATGTCTTAATTACTCCTAACAACCTTCTTCAAAAGATTTTTTTTTTTAAATCAGGAAGATTTTGTATAATTAAAATGTGGCAACATATAGCTTAATATTGTACCATTTGGTACTGGAGTTTTATACAGTATTGAGTTACCTAATATCAGTTTTATTGTTATTGCTTGGGCGTTTTTCTCAACATACAGACAGATTACATTTGCAAAGTAAACATGGAATTACAAATTACACTAATTTTTATATCAAATTCATATTTTGTATTTTATTTTCTGCAGCCAATGAAATAAGGTACTTTTTTATTGTTGCTTTATGCTTGGGAAGGTGATTATTTTCTTTAGGATGAATAATAGACAAAACTAGATGAAAAAAAAATCAAATAGGGGAGGCATCCATATACTGTAGCAGATGTTTCTTGGAAGAAAATCGCTTGAATTTCCTTTCCATTATGCACAATACAAGATAATTTATATCAAATTGAAATGTATATGAATTAATTTTTCTTGATGTTGATGGAACCAGTGACAAGTTCTGGTTACTTAAGGACTTGTATTATGGCAAGACTGTTTTGGAAAGATTTCCAGTTTCCAATGTAGGCGTATCTGTACCAAGAAATTGCGGAAAGGTTAGATGTTGAGTAAGATTAACAGTCGGTTGTTGGCAAATTATGATATGTACTGCCTTCATTCTGGCACTAAACATTTTCTAGGATTGTTTAGTTAAATTACAAATATAGCATAATAAAAATATTAGCAATTGGTATAGGTTCAAGTTTATTCATTTTCTTTTTGGAAACTTTTCATTACTACAGATAATTCTCCTCTCTCTCCTTTTCTCTTTTTCTTTCTACTCCCTTTTCTCTTTTTCTTTCTACTCCCTTTTCTCTTTTGTTTCTCCTTCCCTTTTCTCTTTTGCTTTCTACTCCCTTTTCTCTTTTGCTTTCTACTCCCTTTCTCTTTTGCTTTCTACTCCCTTTTCTTTTTGCTTTCTACTCCTCTCCTTTTCTCTTTGCTTTCTACTCCCTTTTCTCTTTTGCTTTTACTCCCTTTTCTCTTTTGCTTTCTACTCCTTTTCTCTTTTGCTTTCTACTCCCTTTTCTCTTTTGCTTTCTACTCCTTTTCTCTTTTGCTTTCTACTCCCTTTTCTCTTTTGCTTTCTACTCTCCTTTCTCTTTTGCTTTCTTCTCCTTTTCTCTTTTTCTTTCTACTCCCTTTTCTCTGTAAATAATAAATTCTTAAGTTTTAAAAATATTTCATGATTCCAAGGTTGTTGCAGTGTTCTGTGCTGTTTTTTCAGTATGTCAGTTAAATATTATTTTTATATTGTCTTCCAAATGTTGAGGGTTATTGTAATTTTTATTTTTTGACACTAAAATTTTATAGTTGTCATTTCTATTTGTCTAATGAGGTAATAATTTTTAAGTGCCCCGTTTCCAATGATTTTTTTTTTTTTTTTTATTCGGTGTCCTCGTTTCTCTGACAACCCATGGGTGGTTGGCAGATTTGCTTTAAGATTGTTATTCATAATGAATAACATTTCATAGACAAATATATTTCAAAGAATGCAAGTTTTTTCAGATGGCCTTCTGATCTGGCAGGGGTTTTAATTAATTTAATTAGAAATGGCAATTTTGGACCTTTTTGTTTAATTCTTTATTGATTAGCCATGTTATCTATCAGGTTACTTGGTAATCTAAGACCAAATTCAAGATTTAGATTAAGATATTTGATATTCTGCTAAATTCCTTGATTGAAGCCTTGAATTATTCCCCTTTTTACAATACACCATTTTTAAAAGCAAAATCAGGGTCTCTAAAGATGATTTAGATGCTATAGGGCTAATTTTATATCTAGTTTTTACCTTTTTTAAGGTTGTACAAGGAAAAGGATATTGCATAAACTTAATTTTTCTGTGGCTTCTTGGACTAATTTTATACAAAAGTCTACCATATTTTTTTACATTATAGGATTATCTCATAAGAAAAATAACCTTCTGTTTTCTCTTCTCCCAGTAGTATAAATCACAAAACAAATTTGGCAAAGGGTTCAGTTTTATGAAGGTAGAAGTGCTCTTTGCTGCCATTATCAGTTACAATTTTATTTTCACTTTGTTTAGTTTTAGAATATTATAAGATGCGAGTTCAATACATTTTATAAATGAGGCTGAAGTTTATCTCTAAGCCATTTCTAATAGTTGACTCATAATTACGAAAGGTTACAGCCTTTTCAATTAAGAGTTAGATAGGATATATGGTATTATGGGATACTCTGAAGTTTGATATTGTAAGACTTCTTTTATTATTTTTAAATAATTTGAAGTGGACTTTGCTCCTTCGCCATTTGCAATATCCCCCCCCCCCCCCCGACTTAAAAGGCCATGATATCTAGTAGTTTGTTATTATTGTCTTGTTTAAGAATGCAAGTTTGTCATTGTCAAATTTATTTTTACAAGTTTAAACTCTTGATAGTCATGTTTTCAGCGAGTGTTAAAACTTCTAGAACTTCTAAACTTCTAAACTTTTAATAAAAATATGTCAGTGATGGTTGTTTACTCAAACTAAATATACGTTTTTAAGACGTGACTTCACTTACAAGCTGTTCAAAATTGAATAATTTTGGCATAGAATTATTTTTTATTATGTTGATGTATTTTTATCTTGGTCACTGATGCAATAAATAGCCCTACACATGGAGTGTGTATCAGACACTAGTTGCTCCAGGTCTTGAAAAAGCATTGTTATGAGTCTGCATTAAAGGTCTTACCTTTCATCAGGTTATACCTGCAAGAACCCTGATATTTGTAAAAGGAATAACTTTGACTATGGCAATAATGGTAGTAGCACTGATAGTGAAAGGAAAGTTGTATAAAAATGACATTGATAATGGTGATGGTGTGTTGTGATGGGGGTAATTGTACTAGTGATGGTAGTAGTATTAGTGGTTGATGGTATTAATGGTAGGAAAAACTGTTGCAAGATGGCAGAGAAGCAAAGGACGTATTCATTTGATAAAATATTGAATGCAAACAAAACGTCTTTTGATATGAAACTAAACAAAGGGGACACTGATTATGACAAATCTTGTCTAATTTTTTTGATAAAGAATACAGGGGCAGCCAAACTTGATCTAGACAGCTAGCCCCATTTCATTAAATTTGTGTAATCTAGAAGTACAGATTGAAAAGATCCTATTGATTAGCCCAATAGTATCCAAATATTAAAACCCTTAAAGAAAAAAAAAAAAAGTAATTTATTGGTCAGAGCCGTAACTGAGTAAAAACTTGTTATTCTAGTAGATATCAGGTGTCTTGGTAATCAGTCAACTTCCTCTTCTCATTTCTCCTCCATTTCCCTCTTCTCCCATATCTCCCTCTTCCTCTTCTCAGAAAGCACGCAGGCAGAATAAAAATAAACTTGGATGATGAACGCTTACCACGTACTGAAATCATGCACTTGAAACATTTTCACGAGCAAGCGAAAGTTGCCACAAACTTCGAGATGGATTCAGAATGTTGCCAGATGATTGTATAGTTTTCTATAGGTAAAAATGTCATGTAAGGTCGCAGGGCGCTTGAAAGTAGCTTTTAAGAGTTGAGAACGGCATATGTCATAGAGTACTATAGTGGAAAAAAATGGAAATCTCCATAAGTTGCAGGAGACGCTTAACAGGTTAATATATTAAGAGTTTGTAGACATGGATTAGTGACGTTGGGGCTTTGTTTCAGTCTACGTGAAATTTAAATAAAGGCTATTTTTTTTGTAATTTAAAATTTTGGTTGCTCTCCCTCGCCCTGTCTGTCTTTTTGTTTCTATTGTCTCCTGTGTCTCTCTCTTCTTGTGTCTCCTGTGTCTGTCTGTCTCTCTCTTTCTTTGTGTCTCCTGTGTTCTCTCTTCTTGTGTGTCTCCTGTGTCTGTCTTTCTTTGTGTCTCCTGTGTCTGTCTTTCTTTGTGTCCTGTGTCTCTCTTTCTTGTGTCTCCTGTGTCTGTCTGTCTCTCTCTCTCTCTTTGTGTCTCCTGTCTCCTGTGTCTGTCTTTCTTTGTGTCTCCTGTCTCCTGTCTCTTCCTTTGTCTGTCTTCTTTCTTTGTCTCCTGTGTCTCCTGTGTCCTGTCCTCTCTCTCTCTTTGTCTCCTGTGTCTCTGTGTCTGTCTCTCTTTGTGTCTCCTGTCTCCTGTGTCTGTCTCTCTCTTTGTGTCTCCTGTGTCTGTCTGTCCTGTCTTTGTGTCTCCTTGTCTGTCT
>NW_020870171.1:96098-111221 GCF_003789085.1 Penaeus vannamei | reverse complement strand
ACATTGTAGTGGATTGAAAAAATTCTATTATATGTAACAATTTCCTCCAGGCAGTGTTTGAATCCTGGAGTAGCGGTCCAGTTCAGCCTATGTCTCCTAGCTGTTCAGACCTGGCCATCAGAATTTCAGGTTTGTTTTTGAAAGTTGAAAATTGCTAAAGTACATGTCTAGCATGTTTTTTTGATAACATATTGTTGTAAACAGAATAGATAAAGAAAAAATATAAACAATGCAAATGAGATACCAAGATGGGTCAGTATTTTGGTATTCATTGACATTCTAACTGCAGGTTTGGATGTGGAAAGGGTTGTCTCGACTTCAAGGCCACAGAAGGGCTCTAGGCGGTATAGCAGTTTGAAGAAGTCTGTTTTCTATTTCCAGGTTAGTATTAACCTTCAGTAACAGGTTTAAAAACCTTCTAATATATAAAAGAAAATGAATTTCAAATGCAGATATATCAGAGGCTAAAATGGGACTAATGATGTCTGGTTCAGATTTTCAGAAAGCTGGCAAGACCTGTGAAAGCATGACAGTGGCAGGGCTGGAGAGAGAGAGCTTTAGCTGAAAGCTGCATCAGGGGCTGGATAAGAACAGGATGGCTTTTACAGATTACAGGTAAATATAATTACATTTAAAATTGCTAAAGATTAGGGAAGTAGAACATGAACTCTTTGTTATCAGTAAATCTGGTAATTTTGGAAGTTGATGTAACCATGATAAATAGGCTATTTTGCAATTCTTAAATTTTGTAAAGAAATGGTTGTTTGTAGTATGTATTTGTGCATAAAAAATCAGGTTATATGGGACCAATTTCCTACAGGTGTTTGAATCGTGGTGTAGTGGTCCAGTGCAGCCTACGTCTCCTAGCAGTTCCGACCTGGCCATCAGAATTTCAGGTTTGTTTTTAAATCCTAGCAAGGTTTTTCAATAACATTTTATGTTGTAACAGGAATAGATGAATAAATAGGAACTATGCAAATGAGATACCAAGATGGGTCAGTGTTTTGGTATTCATTGACATTCTAACTGCAGGTTTGGATGTGGAAAGGGTTGTCTCGACTTCAAGGCCACAGAAGGGCTCTAGGCGGTATAGCAATTTGAAGGAGTCCTCTTTTCTATTTGCAGGTAAATATTGTAATCTGCAGTAATGTTGGCAAACGTGTATAACATAAAAGGAGTCCTTTTATCAAAGGACCGAGTAATGAATTTCAAATGCAGACATATCATGTAGGCTAACATGGGACTAATGATTTTTGGTTCTGATTTTCAGAAGAGCTGGCAAGAACTTTGAAAACGACACATTGGCAGGGCTGGAGGACCAGGAAGTTTTCCACAAGCTGAAAGCTGCGTCAGGGGCTGGATAAGAGCTGGATGACTTGTATGGATTTCTACAGGTAAATATGATTGCATTTAGAATACTCAGAAGTAGGGAAGTAGAACATGAACTTTTTGTTATCAGTAGTTGTTAATCTTATAACCATGATTGAATAGATAGATAAATGAAAAACATTTTTAAGAATGGCTGTCTATGCAATATATGGAATTAGAACATGACATCATTGGATGAATATTTTTGATTATGAATTTTAAACCTAATTATAATATACTTTTGGTTTTGCAGATCAGCTGAATGCGTGCAGATGCCCATGTGAGGGGACATTGGAGTAGTTCTTCTGAATTTGGTAAGTCCTAAAAATTTTTTTTTTCTGAAATCATTTGGCAGTTTAAGTACTGTTTATTAGAGAAAATTCCATTGAAGAGCAAGAAGGGTTGGATGGGAAGAAATGTAAGGAAGGTGAATACATTATTTGGTTTTATAAATTATAGCATGAGGCTCACCTGTAGCTTATGGTAGGCCCATACTTGGACCACCTGTCTCTTTTCTGCCAGGAGTTAAACTTGGATGGACATTTTGAGTTAGATCTTGTTCTTTCTCTACCACATTTTGTATTGAGGACTGGAGTCCTCAAACTCTTATACCATGCCATGTGTATAGCGTTTATTTTTTTTTAGCATACCATTTACCTGCTTTAGGCCATTGACCAACTTTAGCATGTTTTAATTGTGGGGACCATCACTGGGAAGTGGGGGCTTCGCTGAATTAGTTAATCCCAATTTTTAGATTCGTACAAATTTAAGAATCCGAAGCTACCCTTTCATTGTCTGATTTTCACCTTTTGGCTCTCGGGCGTAACGAAGCTCATTACATGTATTTTGATAGTATGTATTGTGATGGATCACTGGTATGATAAGCATTTTGTAATCCTTTCCTCCCAAACTGAAAGATTTATATGAAAAAAAGAATTAAGTAACAAGCTTAAAATGATAAAATGTAATAGGTATATGGTGCTATTATTTAAATATAAATCTGTTTAGGGTTCAGTAATAATACACGAGTTCGGTCACAAGTCGTCATTATCTCTAAGTATAAATTCAGGCTGTGCAAGTGCTCCGTCAGCACTGACAGACCCTCTTGTAGGTATCCAAGTGTATGAGTTGCCACTATTATCATAGCTTTATTTTTAATAAAAAAAAAATTCTGTGAGCAAAAGTAATTGACAGTGCAATTCTTTTATGACAAAGATACTTTATTAGTTACATGAAGTCAAGATTCTCTTTAATATTTTTTTATTGGTTTATAGATTACTGATGTCAATGCCAGCTTTATGCAAATGTGGCTAGGGTTAATTAGAATTTTTTAGGGGAGGAGGGGGGGACCTTCTGTCATCATGAAACATTTTTAGGCCATTTTTCTGATGTACATAATGTAAAGAAAAAAAAAGGGGTTCGACATGCCTTTCACATTCCAATGCCATTGGTAATGCAAGTGACTGATATTAAGGTGCACAAAACTTTTAAATGCTAGACAGTACCACACATTATGTAAGCAAAGAATTGAGACTAGGGTGTTGGAAAATTTGTACACTTAAAGTTCATTATCTTTGTTCACTAAATAGAATGATATAGAAAATCCTCGAGTGTACTTTGATGATTCAGTTATGGTGTTCAATAGGTAACATATTTTGTTAAGGTACCTTTCATTCTTTTCAAATAAAAGTAGATATTCTTTTGAAATGCTTAATATAGTAAATTGTAAAGAAAACTTTAGCAAACTATGATATCCAAAAAAAATTAAATCTTTTATGAAGAAATGGTAGTATTAGTACAGTATTCTTAAAGCATGAATTGAACATGCAGATAATTTTGAATAAGTGGTGTGCAAGAGTTACTGAAGCCGTTGAATATTTCCCATGCTCCACCCAGGGGAGGGTGGTGGAGCTGATCACTAGGTGGTCATGATTTCCGAGGAGATTTAAATGTAGGCAAACACGCAAAATTAACTTGTAAGATTTGTTAATTACTCCAATATATATATATTTTATTAGATGAAGGGGACCGTCCTAGGAAATGCTTACCTTGCTCCACTCTTTTCATAAAAAAAAAAAAATAATAGAGAACTATATATATATTTTTTCCACAATGTTAGAGTATGTAATTGCACTTCGTCTCGTATGTTTATTTTAACCCTGCTAACCCTTAGGGGTGGAGGGGGCAGCAACCCCCTAAAACAGATTTTTTTTTTACCTGAATTAACTAGAAAACATTTTAGCATTAGATATATCATATATATGCTGGGTAAATAGTCCTGTTTTTTTATTATCATTTGATTTATTTTGAGGACTGGTTGCGTGACCACTTTTTGTGGCAATTTTCAGTTTTATGTAATGTACATACAGTAGTTCTATTTGGGACAAAAAAAAATCGGGTTTCGACTAGCCCTGCGGATTCTTATGCTTAAGTGAAAGCAACATGGCGAGTTTGAGAGAATTATGAAAGCTAGACATTTGCCAAAGTTCAATATCTACTTTAGTTTTCTTTAGATTTAATGTTGCATAAAAAATTATCCTCATTTAGTGTACTTTATGATCAGAATGTTACCAAGTCAGTTGGAGTTAGTTTTCAATTGGGATGATATGATGTGTTCCCCCCCATGTAAAAGTCGATATTCATGACTGAAATGTTCAATAAATGCATTAAATCATGCACATTCTAAACAAGAAACTAAATATTCAGATTGGGGTGGGGGGGATTGTGAAGAAATGGAAAACTGTAGATGGTAATATCAGTACAAAATCATTCCAGTTATAGTCCTAGCATGAATACAAAATGGTTCAGTTTTGAGAGAAAATAGCATGTGTGTGAAATGCATTGAATTTGAGAATTACCAAAGTTGTTAAATTTTCATGATCAAAGTTTTCTTTAATGATGTTTATTAAAAACAACCATTGTAATGGAAACTAAGTAGTTGATATTATTTGCTTGCATTATATTTGCTAAGAAATGCATAAATATCACAGAACGCCTTGATGTGGTTGGATATTCGTTTAATTATGGTATCTATGGCCTATGGTAAGTCTGCACATTAAATCTTTCAGAATAGATGAAAAGGATGCACTAGATGTATAAAAGAACATATATTTTTTTATTTTAGAGCAGGCATCATTTTACTACCATCTTACAAAAATATCTTATAATTTTGAAGTAAAAAAAAAAAAAAAAAAAAAAAAAAAAAAAAACCAGGTTAGGGGGTACCCTTCATATTGAAGTGCTTTTTTTTATAGCAGTAATAACCAATTTCAAATCAAATTTGCTAAGGGTGGACTAATGTTGGTTAGAGCGAAGTCAGACTGAAATTTTGATTTATACATTTATTTTTTAATATTAATGCTTCGTACTCGTTGCACAAACTTATCCCTTCATAAGTTCACAAATTAATAAAATGTAAAGCATATTTCATGTGAAAATGTGCAAAACTTATTATTTTTATTTTTTTTTAAATCTCGGTATACCATAAATCACTATTTTTCTGCTAGTTATAAAAGTTCTTTGGACATTCATGAGCTTGTATCCATGCACAATGTCATTATCAAATGTTGTATGCAAAATTGCAATAATTTAGTCCACACAGGTGTACGGGTACTAATTACCTGCATACCTAGTTTTGATATTGGCACTTTTCGCTCGCTCCTGCCAAAAAATTACAATTTCACTTGATATAAAAGGTTTATATTATTTTTTAGAAACCATCCTTGAATATATCAGGCGTTTGTAGACTTTCATTAGTGTTGTTAGGGCTGTTGTGGTTGAAGTTCGGTGTGACTCTTCTCACCGTCTCCATGAATGAAGTCCATATTTTTCTACCTAGGAATTCTAAACTTCATGGACCCTCTCCCCCTCTCCCCCTCTCCCCCTTTTATATTTCTTGATGTAAAAAGCTAATTTCTCTAGATCTAAAGCTTGTCTTTCTGTATTATCTCAATCTTCGATTAATTTTTTCATCATACCATGGTACAAACAAAAAATGGGCATGAAAAGATACTTGTTTTCAAAAGAATATAAGAATAGAATAAAAATAATGTGAGTTATGTCCACACACCCACAGCATTTCCATCACCAGTGTTATGAACGCTCATTTTTAGTATAGAATATGTAATTTTTTTCCAAAATAATAAAATCCACCCAAGACAGGACTTGTATTGAATTGCATTTTCCAACCATAATCAGATTTTCAATCTGGATGGATGGTACTAGCTGGGACAAAGCCAAAATTATATAACTTTACATGTAAATATGTTTTGCATGTAAAGTTTGTAGCCTTATTTGTTAATTGTTTGCCTTGTTTGTTTGCCATATTATTCCTATTTGTTGTTAGCCTTATGTATTTGTTCGCCTAGTTAACATTGTTTATTTGCCTTCTTATTCTTATTATAGTTTGTTGTTGTTCTTATTATTTGTTCTTGTACGCCTTATTCTCTTTGTTGTTTCGCTTATTCTTATTGTAATTGTTCGTTGTTCATCTTATTTTATTTTTTTCTTCAAATTCTTATTCTTATTGTTTTTTTGCCTGTTTGTTTGTTGTTTGCTGCCTTATTATTGTTTGTTGGTTGCCTTCTTGTTAATTTTGTTGCTCATCTTTTTCTTATTGTTTGTTGTTCACCTTGTTATTTCTCTGCTTTTTATTATTATGGCTCGTTGTTCGCTTTCTTATTGTTATTTGCCATCTTATTTTTAATATTGTATGTTTACCTTATTATTCCTATTGTTTGTTGTTCTTAGTGTTTTTTTTCTTTGCCTTAGAATTATTGTTCATCTTATTGTTTGTTCGCCTTCTGCTACTGCTGCTGCTTATGGTTTGTTGTTCGCCGCCTCATTTTTTTATTTTTCGCCTTGTTGTTTGTTTGCCTTATTATTATTATTCTTGTTCTTCATACTATTATTGTTTGTTCTTTGCCGCCCTATTAATATTGTTGTTCACCTTGTTTTCCTTATTTGATATTCACGGCCTTCTCCTTATAGTTTGTTCGCCTTCGTCTTCCTCTTGTTATTGTTTTTTGTTTGTTCTTTTGTTCTTCGCCTTTTTGTTTGCTTTAAGTGTTTGCCTTATTAATAGTTTGTTGTTAATCTTCATATTAGTTTTATTTTTATTGTTTGTTTGTATTATTGTTTGTTCTTCACCTTATTATTGTTCATCTTCTTTTTCTTGTTAGTATCGTTTGTTGTTTGCCTTCTTATTATTGTTTGTTGTACACCTTATTGTTTGTTCGCCTTATTATTGTTTGTTGTTCGCCACCTTATTGTTTTTGCCTCGTTATTTTTTTTGTTCGCCTTCTTCCTCCTTAATATAATATTTATGGTTGTTCGCTTTCTTATTGTTTGATATTTGCCATCTTGTTATTGTTTGTAGTTCGGCGCCTTCTTATTGTTTGTTTGCCTTGTTATTTTTCTTTCTTCATAATAATATTGTTTGTTGTTCACCTTCGTCTTGTTTGCCTCATTATTATTGTTCATATTATTGTTGGGTCGTCTTTTTCTTATTGTTTGTTGTTGTTCGCCTTCTTATTTTATTTCTTTATTTTTCCATTTTTATTGTTTGCCTTATTTTGTTCTTTGCCTTCGTATTATTGTTGTTCATCATCTTTTTCTTATCGTTTGTTGTTCTCCTTCCTCTGCTTCATGTTATTATGGCATGTTCACTTTCTTATTTATTTGCTATCTTGTTATTGTTTGTTTGCCATATTGTTATTGCTTGTTCTTCACCTTCTCATTATTTTTCTTATTGTTTTTCTTCATATAAATATTGTTTGTTGTATTGTTGTTGTTTGCCACTGCTGCCTTATTGTCTGTTGTTGTTCACCATCTTATTGTTATCATTGTTCTTTTTTTCATATTTTTCCTAATGTTATTTTTTCATGTTTCTGACTGTTGTTTGCCTTAGTATTAATGTTTGTTCATCTTTTTGTCGTTTGTTGTTCACCGCCTTTTTCTTTTTTATTTACTTCGTAATTTTTCACCTTCTTCTTCTTCGTATTTTTTCACCTTCTTCTTCTTCGTATTTTTTCCCTTCTCTCCTCTTCTTCTTCGTATTTTTTTCCCTTCTTCCTCCTCTTCTCCTTCTTCGCTCTTCTCTTCTTCGTATTTTTCCCTTCTTCCTCCTCTTCTTCTTCTTCGTATTTTTTCCCTTCTCCTCCTCTTCTTCTCTTTTTTTTTTTTCCCTTCTTCCTCCTCTCTCTTCTTCTTTTTTTTTTTTTTTTTTCCCTCTTCTCCTCTTCTTCTTCTTCTTCGTTTTTTTTTTTTCCCCTTCTTCCTCTCCTCTTCTTCTTCTTTTTTTTTTTTCCCTTCTTCCTCCTCCTCTTCTTCTTCTTCGTTTTTTTTTCCCTTCTCCTCCTCCTCTCTTCTTCTTCGTTTTTTTTTTTCCCTTCTCTCCTCCCTTCTTCTTCTTCGTATTTTTTTTCCCTTCTCCTCCTCCTCTTCTTCTTCGTTTTTTTTTCCCTTCTTCTCCTCCTCTTCTTCTTCGTTTTTTTTTCCCTTCTTCCTCCTCCTCTTCTTCTTGATATTGTTCATCTTTGTAATTGTTTCTTCGCCTACCTATTATTGTTGTTTGCTTTATTTTTTTTTCTTATCGTTTGTTCTTTATAATATTTTTGTTCTTCGCTGCCGCCTTATTATTATTGTTCGCCTTATTGTTTGTCGTCTTATTATTGTTGCTCATGTTGGGTCAGTACCTTTATTTTATCTGTAGATTGGGGGGAAAAAAGTGTTTTGCGATGACTATTGCCAAGCCAGTTACTGTATTCAATATATATATTTTTTAAAGTATCTATATTTTAATTTATAAAAGTAGATATCCTTACTTAAAGCAATTGCATTAAATCAATAAAATGGTTACAAAAGATTTTTTCTTAGATCATTTGTGAAGAAATGATGGCAATATTTATACCAAAATATTACCTTGAAATATTAGCATGAATATGAAGTAAAGGTTGCAAGAGTTACTGAAGCTATTGAATATTTCCTATGCTCCACCCAGGGGAGGGGGAGGTGAGGCTGGTTATAATTTGAGGAAATTTACTTGTATGCAAACACAAGATCAACTGTTGAAATCATATTTTAATGGGAGAAGATTAATTTTTATGTAAAGGTAATTTATTACTCTACTCACAACATTTATCTTTAATTGATTTTCAAAAATATTTTTTTTTATTGGAAATCTATGGGAAAAGGTGCAATAGCCGTATCAATTCTTGTTTGTTTGCCATATTGTTATTGTTTGTTCTTCACCTTATTTTTCTTATTGTTTTTCTTCATATATATATTGTTTGTTGTTGTTTGCCACTGCTGCCTTATTGTCTGTTGTTGTTCACCATCTTATTGTTATCATTGTTCTTTTTTTCATATTTTAATGTTATTTTTTCATGTTTCTTACTGTTTGCCTTAGTATTAAAGTTTGTTCGCTTTTTTGTCGTTTGTTCGCCTTTTTTATTTTTCTTTTCTTATTTTTTTCCCTAATTCTTCATCTTCGTATTTTTTTCCCTTCCTCTTCTTATCCTTCTTCTTCGTATTTTTTTTCCCTTCCTCTTCTTCTTCTTCTTCTCTTCGTATTTTTTTCCCTTTCTTCTCTTCTTCTTTTTTTTCTTCCTTTCTTTCTTCGTTTTTTTCTCTCTTCCTCTTCTTCTTCGTTTTTTTTCCCCCTTCCTCTTCCTCTTCTTCTTGATATTGTTCATCTTTGCAATTGTAATTGTTTCTTCGCCTACCTATTATTATTGTTGTTTGCTTTATTTTTTTTTCTTATTGTTTGTTCGTCATATCAATATTTTTGTTCTTTGCTGCCGCCTTATTATTATTGTTCGCCTTATTGTTTGTCGTCTTATTATTGTTGCTCATGTTGGGTCAGTACCTTTATTTTATCTGTAGATTGGGGGAAAAAAAGTATTTTTTGATTATTGCCAAACCAGTTACTGTATTCAATATACATCATATTTTGTTAAAGTATCTATATTTCATACTTTATGAAAGTAGATATCCTTACCTAAAGCAATTGCATTGAATAAAGGAAATGCTTACAAAAGATTTTTTCTTAGATAATTTGTGAAGAAATGATGGCAATATTTTTACAAAAATATGAACTTATAATATTGGCATGAATATGAAGTAAAGGTTGCAAGAGTTACTGAAGCTATTGAATATTTCCTATGCTCCACCAGGGGAGGGGGAGGTGAGGCTGGTTATAATTTGAGGAAGTTTACTTGTCTGCAAACACAAGATCAACTGTTGAAATCACATTTTAATGGGATAAGATTCATTTTTATGTAAAGGTAATTTATTACTCTACTCAATACATCTTTATCTTTATTTGATTTTTGAAAATAGTATTTTTTTTTTTATTGGAAATCTATGGGAAAAGGTGCAATAGCCGTATCAATTCTGGTTTGTTTGCCATATTGTTATTGTTTGTTGTTCGCCTTTTTCTTATTATTTGTTGTTGTTCACCATCTTATTGTTGTCATTGTTCTGTTTTTCATATTTTTCTTAATGTTATTTTTTCATGAGTCTTACTGTTGCCTTAGTATTAATGTTTGTTCGCTTTTTTGTGGTTTGTTCACCTTTTTTTCTTATTTTTTACTTCGTATTGTCTTTGTATTTTTTTTTCCCTTCATATCTTTTCCTTCGTAACTTTTTTTCCTTTAACTTTTTTTTTCCTTCGTAACTTTTTTTTTTTTTTTCAACTTTTTTTTTTCCCCTTCTTCTTCGTAATTTTTTTTTTTTTTTCTTCGCCTACCTATTATTGTTCGCCTTATTGTTTTTCTTCTTATTGTTGCTCGTGTTGGGTCTGTACCTTTATTTTATCTGTAGATTGGGAAAAAAATAAGTTTTGTGATGACTATTGCCAAACCAGTTACTGTATTCAGTATATATCATATTTTTTAAAGTATCTATATTGTTATTTTATAAAAGTAGATACCCTTACCTAAAGCAATTGCATTAAATCAAGAAAATGCTTACAAAAGATTTTATTTTCTTAGATAATTTGAAGGAATGATGGCAATATTTTTACAAAAATATTAACTTGTAATAGCATGAATATGAAGTAAAGGTTTCAAGAGTTACTGAAGCTATTGAATATTTCCTATGCTCCACCAGGGGAGGGGGAGGTGAGACTGGTTATAATTTGAGGAAATTTACTTGTATGCAAACACAAGATCAACTGTTGAAATCATATTTTAATGGGAGATGATTCATTTTTATGTGAAGGTGATTTATTACTCTACTCAATACATCTTTATCTTTAATTGATTTTTTTGAAAATAGTATTTTTTTTTATTAGAAATCTATGGGGAAAAGGTGCAATAGCCGTATCAATTCTTGTTTGTTTGCCATATTGTTATTGTTTGTTTATCACCTTCTTTTTCTTATTGTTTTTCTTCATATAAATATTGTTTGTTGTTCACCTTTTTTTTATTGTTTGTTGTTGTTTGCCACTGCTGCCTTATTGTCTGTTGTTGTTCACCATCTTATTATCATTGTTCTTTTTTTCATATTTTTCTTAATGTTATTTTTTCATGTTTCTTAATGTTTGCCTTAGTATTAAAGTTTGTTCGCTTTTTTGTCGTTTGTTCGCCTTTTTTATTTTTCTTTTCTTATTTTTTTCCCTTATTCTTCATCATCTTTGTATTTTTTTCCCTTCCTCTTCTTCTTATTATTCTTCGTATTTGTTTCCCTCCTTCTTCTTCTTCGTATTTGTTTCCCTTCTTCTTCTTCTTCGTATTTGTTTCCCTTCTTCTTCTTCTTCGTATTTGTTTCCCTTCTTCTTCTTCTTCGTATTTGTTTCCCTTCTTCTTTCTTCGTATTTGTTTCCCTTCTTCTTCTTCTTCGTATTTGTCTTCTTTCTTCTTCTTCTTCGTATTTGTTTCCCTTCTTCTTCTATCTTCGTATTTTTCGTCTTCTTCTTCTTCGTATTTGTTTCCCGTCTTCTTCTTCTTCGTATTTGTTTCCCGTCTTCTTCTTCTTCGTATTTGTTCATCTTTGTAATTGTTTCTTCGCCTACCTGTTATTATTGTTTGCTTTATTTTTTTTTATTGCTTCATATTAATATTTTGTTCTTCGCTGCCACCTTATTATTGTTCGCCTTATTGTTTGTTGTCATTAATTTAGCTTGTGTTGGGTCTGTTCCTTTATTTTATCTGTAGATTGGGAAAAAAAGTATTTTGTGATGACTATTGCCAAAGCAGTTACTGGATTCAACATGTATCATATTTTTTTTAAAGTATCTATATTTTTATTTTATGAAAGTAGATATCCTTACCTAAAGCAATAGCATTGAATAAAGAAAATGCTTACAAAAGATTTTATTTTCTTAGATAATTTGTGAAGAAATGATGGCAATATTTATACAAAAATATTAACTTGAAATATTAGCATGAATATGAAGTAAAGGTTGCAAGAGTTACTGAAACTATTGAATATTTCCTATGCTCCACCCAGGGGAGGGGGAGGTGAGTGTTGGCGCAGTGGGAGAACTCGTCTTCCCTGCGTGTATTAAGCAAGTTTGACGTGTCGATGCATATATGATTTCCTGTGGGGATCAGTAAAACAGAGTTGATGCGCTTAACTCTATGTATTCAGGAGAATCTATGTGGCACTACGTAGGGTTGTTTACATTACACGAGTATAAAAATTTGCCGTAAGATGGCGTACATAAAAGAAAATATACTTTTATATGGGTAACTTAACTTTACCTTAGTTTAGATAATGAGGTATACTTATAGTAATAAACATCTTTAATTACTCTAACAGTGAGGCTGGTTATAATTTGAGGAAGTTTACTTGTATGCAAACACAAGATCAACTGTTGAAATCATATTTTAATGGGATAAGATTCATTTTTATGTAAAGGTAATTTATTACTCTACTCAATACATCTTTATTTTTAATTGATTTTCGAAAACATTTTTTTTAAATTGGAAATCTATGGGAAAAGGTGCAATAGCCGTATCAATTCTTGTTTGCCATTGTTTGTTATTCACCTTCTTATCATTTTTTTTTTTTCATATTTTTCTTAATGTTGTTTTTTCATGTTTCTTACTGTTGTTTGCCTTAGTATTAATGTTTGTTCGCTTTTTTGTTGTTTGTTCGCCTTTTTTCTTATTTTTTTCCCTTCTTGTTCATCTTCTTCGTATTTTTTTCCCTTCTTCTTGTTCATCTTCTTCGTATTTTTTTCCCTTCTTCTTGTTCATCTTCTTCGTATTTTTTTCCCTTTTCTTGTTCATCGTATCGTATTTTTTCCCTTCGTATTTTTTCCCTTCTTCGTATTTTTTTCCCTTTCGTATTTTTTCCTTCGTTTTTCCCTCCTTCGTATTTTTTTCCCTTCTTCGTATTTTTTTCCCTCCTTCGTATTTTTTTCCCTCCTTCGTATTTTTTTCCCTCCTTCGTATTTTTCCCTCCTTCGTATTTTTTTCCCTCCTTTCATTTTTTCCCTCCTTCGTATTTTTTTCCTTTTTTTTCTCCTCCTCGTATTTTTTCCCTCCTTCGTATTTTTTCCCTTTCCTCCTTCGTATTTTTTTCCCTCCTTCGTATTTTTTTCCCTCCTTCGTATTTTTTTCCCTCCTTCGTATTTTTGATATTGTTCGTCTTTGTAATTATTGTTTCTTCGCCTACCTATTATTGTTGTTTGCTTTATTTTTTTTTTCTTGTTTGTTCGTCATATTAATATTTTTGTTCTTTGCTGCTGCCTTATTATTGTTCGCCTTATTGTTTGTCGTCTTATGAGTGTAGCTTGTGTTGGGTCTGTTCCTTTATTTTATCTGTAGATTGGGGTGAAAAAAGTATTTTGTGATGACTATTGCCAAGCCAGTTAATGTATTCAATATATTTTTTAAAGTATCTATATTTTTATTTTATAAAAGTAAATATCCTTAAAGCAAATTGCATTGAATAAAGAAAATGCTTACAAAAGATTTTATTTTCTTAGATAATTTGAAGAAATGATGGCAATATTTTTACAAAAATATGAACTTATAATATTGGCATGAATATGAAGTAAAGGTTTCAAGAGTAACTGAAGCTATTGAATATTTCCTATGCTCCACCCAGGGGAGGGGGAGGTGAGTGTTGTCGCAGTGGGAGAACTCATCTTCCCTGCGTATATTAAGCAAGTTTGACGTGTCAATGCATATATGATTTCCTGTGGGGATCAGTAAAACAGAGTTGATGCGCTTAACTCTATGTATTCAGGAGAATCTATGTGGCACTATGTAGGGTTGTTTACATTACACGAGTATAAAAATTTGCTGTAAGATGGCGTACATAAAAGAAAATATACTTTTATATGGGTAACTTAACTTTACCTTAGTTTAGATAATGAGGTATACTTATTGTAATAAACATCTTTAATTACTCTAACAGTGAGGCTGGTTATAATTTGAGGAAGTTTACTTGTATGCAAACACAAGATCAACTGTTGAAATCATATTATAAAGGGATAAGATTCATTTTTATGTAAAGGTAACTTATTACTCTAATCAATACATCTTTATCTTTAATTGATTATCAAAAATAGTATTTTTTTTTATTGGAAATCTATGGGAAAAGGTGCAATAGCTGTATCAATTCTTTAGGAATATCTATATAGTGTTAAGTTTTTATTATCTTTTTAGTGGGTATTGTAGTGTACTATCATCAGCAAAGAATAATAGAAATCTTGATAATTTTTCAAAATAAATTTTTTTTTTTTCTTTACATTGAAAATGACAAGTAAAAGATTGGGGACTAATGGTACTGATGGTTAGAGCAGAGCCAAGCCCAAATATTTATATTTTATCAGTACTGTGTACCTGGTACTCATACAGACCCTATTACACGCTACAGCCTATTACCAGAGACTTGATGGAAAGCTATTTAATGTGTGAATGTAGATTAAACTTGGAAAAATCTCAAAACCAAAGGAAATCTTTTAAAAATTCATTATCTATTGACCAAAGTTAATTAAAAGAATATTGAAACCTAGCTTAGCCTTTACACTACAAAACCGTGATAGTGTTTGATTCCTTTTTAGTTTTTTGGGTTAAGAATATTAGTTGACAAGTGTTGCAATTTTTGTTTCAAACTTTGAAAGTGTACTGTTGAATTATCAAGCGTCTCCCTCTGTCTGATACAACCACTCTTGTTAGAATTGGTCTAATGGTAGAAAATCTTATTTAAGGAAAAAAAATGTAGGCAGAAAAGTAAGATGGTGGTGTTCCCCTTTGCATGGCAGCCTATCCTGTTTGCCTGTTTTGATAACTTTTTTTGCCTTCATTTCTATTCTTTGCATACCTTTACATTGGCCATGCAAAGCAGTGATCTGATCGTTCAGAAATTAACAAGCTGTAGGGAGGGGGGGGGATGGAGACAAGTAGAGCAATATGTCTTGCTTCCACTCATGAAATGTAGATTGACTTTGGTAGGCTTTATATAGTGAGAGAAATTGCCATTTAGTCTTTAGATCCGAGAGCTATTGTATTCCTATTGTATGTCAAAAGAAAAGTATTTTGTCTATTATACTGTGTACCACTGTAGGAGGGAGGCTTAAGGAAATTAGTCTAGTATTTACTTTAAAGCGATTTGCTACGAAACAGAGGTGCTTGAATTCATGAGAATTTTTCAGATTTTAAAGATTTTCTGACGATTGATTAGTCCCATCCTCAGACCATTCCCCTTAACAAATCACATTAGGATTATAAGTTTTAAGATGCTAAGAAGTTTTATTTATTGATTTGTTAAAATTAAATGTTGACTAGAAATATAAGG
>NW_020870171.1:73598-88598 GCF_003789085.1 Penaeus vannamei | reverse complement strand
AGTATATTTAGGAGAGGTCAGACGCAAAGACTTTCCTTTGTGTAAGTGGATGAGATGTACTGAGGGAGAATTATGTGCTGCAAAAGTATTCTAGTTTAATAAATCATTCGAGGTCCGTTCCAGTGAATGTTCATTTTACGAAATGTATGCAATGTAATATATATGCATCCATATACATTTATGCATATGTATGTACGTATTCATTTGTGAGTGTGCCTGTATTTGTGCATATATATGTGTGTATATATATATATGTGTGTGTGTATATTTATACTGTTAATATACATATGTATATATATGTCTGTGTGTATATGTATGTATGTGTGCTTGTACATATTGTATATCTATATATATTTATGTTTAGATGTGTGTGTGTACATATTGTATGTATATATATGTATTCATATGTATATACATACATATATATAATATATATATATATATGTGTGTGTGTGTGTGTGTGTGTGTGTGTGTGTGTGTGTGTGTGTGTGTGTGTGTATGATTATAATGCATATATACATATATATATATATATATATATTATATAATATATATATATATATATATATATATATATATATATATATGCATGTATATGTATATATAAATATATTTATATGTGTGTATATGTGTGGACAGGACGACGTACATGCCCTCCCCGCATGTAATTGAACCGAAGAAAAAAGGAAAAGAGAAAAAAAAAATAGAAGAGAGAACTAACACAAAATCATGAAAAGAGAAGGAAAATATAAAATAGCTAATACCTGATTTCCATCAATTACTTTTGAGCTCTCCGGAAATAGATCCGAAAAAATAGGAATAACTAAGAGTACCGATAAACCAGAAAGTTTCCCGGCAAGATATCAAACGAACAAAGATAAAGGGATAAAAGAAGGGGGAACAAACAACACAAACAACAAACTAAAAGGAAAAATAAACCCAGCAAGAAATTTCCCCTCTCAGCCAGCATTGATCCTTTCGACAGGTAAGAGAATCCAGAAACGAAAAAAAGAAGAAAATAAACAAATCAAATAAAATAAAAGTAATGAATGAGAAGCAACCAAGAAGCCAGGTGCAGTACAAAGCCCTGAGAGAGCTGTTCCTCTCGGAAAGCCTCGAGCCCTCTCCACAGGTCAGAGAACCAAAGAACAAAGAAAGGAAGAATATACAAACGAGAAACCAGCAGGAAAAATAAACCTGAGCCGAGATTTTCGTCCACCCCCCTACCCCTAGCCGCCTTGAGCCCCTCTGCAGGTAAGAGAAGTAAAGAACAAGGAAAAGAAAGAGAGAGGGAAAAAAGGCAGAGCGAATAAGGGTACGAATAAGGAATCGAGAAAACTGAAGGGAAAATAAACCCTGCAGGACCTTCCCCCCCCCCTCCCCGCCCCTCGAGCCCTCCGCAGGTAAGAGAACCGAGGAGCCTCTCAGGTGCACTTCGCATTCCAGGCCACATCCGGCTCCACGCCCTCGATATCGCTCTCTCATATTCGTCGAGCGTGAAGCGCGAGAGAAGCAATGGAGATTCTCAGTTCACAGTAAGGTTTAAATTTCAGTTTGATGTCGGGGTTTCTGTTTACAGCATGGAAATAAAACGTGGTACATGATCTGATTTTCCCTTCTGATAGACGAGCACACACACAAACACACACACACACACACACACACACATATATATATATATTATACATACGCTATGTGTGTGCATATATACATATATATAACATATATGTACGTATGTATATACATATGTATATATATAATATATATATTACATATGTATACACACACATATATCATACACAACACACACAACACACATATATATAATATATATATATATATATATATATATATATATATATATATATACATATATATGTACACACATATATATACACACATATACACATGTAGATAAATGAACAAATAGATATGGCATGTGTATAAATACATATGTATATATATGCATATATGTGTACATTTACACTATATGAATGTATACATCCTGCATAGAGGTAGGTAGATCAAGTTATACGCCAAAAAAGGTCATCGTTAACTACTGTTATTTAAAGATTTCTACATTCTGGAAGAAATGATACGAAAAGGAAAGCATACGTCACAGCTTTATAAAAACAGCGATATCCTTTACACAGTTTTCAGTAAAGTTCGTTTGACTTTTGAACCGGGAAGTATCCTTTTTTCCTGAACTTTTGGCGAAAATATTTTATATACACTGAAGGAAAAGGCGTATATCGGCTCACTGAATAAAGAATATTAGATTTTAGATAATACTGAATACTAACTCTTTTTTCACATGCATTCTATGATGATTTGCACTTACTGGTCTATACCATGTATATAAATATGGATTATTTTTTGAGAAATTATCATATACACTTTATTTTTATATATTTATACATATATATATATATATGTATATATATATATACATATATATAAATAAATAAATAAATAAATATATATATATATATTATATATATATATATATATATATAATATATATTATATACATACATTTGTATATATAGAAATATATATTCACACACACACACACACACACACACACACACACACACACACATATATATAAATATACATACATACATATACATATACATACAGAATATTTGTATATACATACAAGAAGACATAAAAGTTTACGCCAACATGCGCATCTTTCCCTTCTGTTATTACAAGATTTCTACCGTTAGAAAGAAATGATAAGAAAATGAAAGCATTCACCACAGCTATATAAAAACATTTATATTCTTCACATAGTTTCCATAAAATACTTCATTTGACTTTTGAACTATGAATTATTTTTTTCCTGAACTTGTGACAAAATCTTATATATACAAAGGAAGAGAACACGATTTTAAATGATGTTGAATATTAATTCTGTTTTCACATGACTTCGTGTATGCATGAATTTGAGACAGAACATTTTCAACAGCATTGTTTCCTTTATGTAGCCTACTGTTCTTTAACCAAAAGTGTTTCACCAGCCAAGTGTGTTTTGACTTCATAAATGTTATTAATGCAGAAGCTGTCAGGCTTATCTCACGGTGCTCTTACTTCTGTCACTGTAGTTGCAGGTTTGAAGCGAAGTCTGACCACGAAATGAATTCAACGCGAGCTTATATGATGGTTTAACACAAGCGAAATGCATAATGACTTAGGATTTGTAGTATATTTAGGAGAGGTCAGACGAAAAGACTTTCCTTTGTGTAAGTGGATGAGATGTACTGAGGGAGAATTATGTGCTGCAAAAGTATTCTAGTTTAATAAATCATTCGAGGTCCGTTCCAGTGAATGTTCATTTTACGATATGTATGCAATGTAATATATATGCATCCATATACATTTATGCATATGTATGTACGTATTCATTTGTGTGTTTATGTATTTGTGCATATGTATGTGTGTATAATATATGTGTGTGTGTGTATGTTTGTAAACTGTTAATATACATATGTATATATATGTGCGTGTATATATGTATATGTGTGCTTATACATATGTATAATTATATATAATTTCATTGTACATATGTATATATATATGTATTATATATTGTATTATATAATATATATATATATATATATATATATATATATATATATATATATATATATATGCATATGTATTTATATATAAATTATATATTATATGTGTGTATATGTGTGGACAGGACGACGTACATGCCCCCACATGTAATTGAACCGAAGAA
Organism: Penaeus vannamei; assembly: GCF_003789085.1. NCBI lineage: Eukaryota > Metazoa > Arthropoda > Malacostraca > Decapoda > Penaeidae > Penaeus > Penaeus vannamei. The sequence goes on along the minus strand of NW_020870171.1, from coordinate 84,847 downwards.
AAAAGGAAAAGAGAAAAACAAAAGAGAAGAGAGAACTAAACATGAAAAGAGAAGGAAAATATAAAATAGCTAATACCTGCTTCCCATCAATTACTCTTGAGCTCTCGAAAATAGATCCGAAAAAATAGGAATAACTAAGAGAACCGATAAACCAAGTTTTCCCGGAAAGATATCAAACGAACTAAGGAAAGGAGGACAAAAAAAGGGATAAAAGAAGGGAACAAACAACACAAACAACAAACTAAAAGGAAAAATAAACCCAAAAGAAATTTCCCCCTCAGCCAGCATAGATCCTTTCCACAGGTACGAGAATCCAGCAACGAAAAAAAAGAAGAAAATAAACAATAAAATAAAAAAAAGTAATGAATGAGAAGCAACCAAGAAGCCAGGTGTAGTACAAAGCCCTGAGAGAGCTGTTCCTCTCGGAAAGCCTCGAGCCCTCTCCACAGGTCAGAGAACCAAAGAACAAAGAAAGGAAGAATATACAAACGAGAAACCAGCAGGAAAAATAACCTGAGCCGAGATTTTCCGTCCCACCCCCCTACCCTAGCCGCATTGAGCCCCTCTGCAGGAAAGAGAATCAAAGAACAAGGAAAGAAAGAGAGAGGGGAAAAAGGCAGAGCGAATAAGATACGAATAAAGAAATAAGAAAACTGAAGGGAAAACAAACCCTGCAGGACCTTCCCCAAGAACCCACCCTCCATCCCCCGACCCCTTCGATCCCCTCCGCAGGTAAGAGAACCGAGGAGCCTCTCAGGTGCACTTCGCATTCCAGGCCACATCCGGCTCCACGCCCTCGATATCGCTCTCTCATATTCGTCGAGTGTGAGCGCGAGAGAAGCAATGGAGAATTCTCACTGTGCAACTCTCAGTAACTTGGTGCGAAATCTTGGTGTGGTTCCGGGGTTTCTGTTTATCATGTCTTCAAGTTTTTGCAACGTGAAAATGCTAATATATCTATATCACTATCTATACATCTATGTACATAATATATATACATATATACACATATTTCATATATATACATATATATAGATATATATCTACGTATGTATATATACATATGTAAACAAAGAAATGTATATATACACGTACATGCACGCACACGTATATATTATATACATATATATACACACATATATTATAAACATATATATGCACATATATACATGTATATACACACAAACACATGTAGATAAATGAACAAATATATATATGTGCGTGTGTATAAAAACATGTATATATATGCATATATGTTTACATTTACACTATATGAATGTATATACATCCTGCATAGGTAGGTAAAGTATACGCCAAAAAGTGGTAATCGATAACTACTGTTATTTAAAGATTTCTACATTCTGGAAGAAATGATACGAAAAGGAAGATACGTCACAGCTTTATAAAAACAGCGATATCCTTTACACAGTTTTCAGTAAAGTTCGTTGGATTTTTGAACGGGATGTATCTCTTTTTTCCTGACTTTTGGTTATTATTTTATTACACTGAAGGAAAAGGCGTATATCGGCTCACAAGAATAACTGAATATTTTACCTTGACATGCTTATGATGATGATTTTGCACTTTGCACTACACCATGTATATAAACATGGATTTTTTTGACAAGATTTATGGGTAGATATTATATACATTTATAGGTATATAGTCATATTATATTATACATTATTTTACTACTATATATATATATATATATATAATAATACATACTATAATACTATATTTATATGTATATATATATATATGTATATGTATTATATATATAATATATAGTATATATATATATACATATACATACATATATACTATAATGCATACAGTATATTTGTATGTACATATAAGAAGACAGATAAAGTTACGCCAACATGCGCATCTTTCCCTTCTGTTATTACAAGATTTCTACCGTTAGAAAGAAATGATAAGAAATGAAAGCATTCACCACAGCTATATAAAAGCATTGATATTCTTCACATACTTTCCATAAAATACTTCATTTGACTTTGAACTATGATTTCTTTCCTGAACTTGTGACAAAATCTTATATATACAAAGGAAGAGAACACTTTCTTAAATGATGTTGAATATTGATTCTGTTTTCACATGACTTCGTGTATGCATGAATTTGAGACAACGAACATTTTCAACAGCATTGTTTCCTTTATGTAGCCTATTGTTCTTTAACCAAAAGTGTTTCACCAGCCAAGTGTGTTTTGACTTCATAAATGTTATTAATGCAGAAGCTGTCAGTTATCTCACGGTGCTCTTACTTTCTGTCACTGTAGTTGCAGGTTTGAAGCGAAGTCTGACCACGAAATGAATTCAACGTGAGCTTATATGATGGTTTAACACAAGCGAAATGCATAATGACTTAGGATTTGTAGTATATTTAGGAGAGGTCAGACGTAAAGACTTTCCTTTGTGTAAGTGGATGAGATGTACTGAGGGAGAATCATGTGCTTGCAAAGTATTCTAGTTTAATAAATCATTCGAGGTCCGTTCCAGTGAATGTTCATTTTACGAAAGTATGCAATGTAATATATATGCATCCATATACATTTATGCATATGTATGTACTTATTCATTTGTGAGTGTGCCTGTATTTGTGCATATATATGTGTGTGTGTGTGTGTTTATACTGTTAATACTATAGTTAATATATATAATATATATATATATATATATATATATATATATATATTATATATATATATATATAATATATTATATATATATATATATATATATACTGTGTGTGTGTGTATATATGTATATGTGTGTGTGTGTGTGTTGTGTGTGTGTGTGTGTGTGTGTGTGTGTGTGTGTGTGTGTGTGTGTGTGTGCTGTGTGTACACATTGTATATCTATATATATTTATGTATAGATGTGTGTGTGTGTACATATTGTATATATGTACATACATTACATATATATATATATATATAATATATATATAATATATATATATAATATATATATATATATATATATATATATGGATATGTATATATATATATATATATTATATATATATATGTGTGTGTGTGTGTGTGTGTGTGTATGTGTGTGTGTGTATGTATTCATATATATGTATGATTATAATGCATATATGCATAAATATGCATGTATATGTACATAAGAATATATTTATATGTGTGGAGAGGAGGACGTACATGCCCTCCCCGCAAGTAACTGAACCGAAGAAAAAAGGAAAAGAGAAAAACAAAAGAGAAGAGAGAACTAACACAAAATCATGAAAAAGAGAAGGAAAATATAAGATAGCTAATACCTGCTTCCCATCAATTACTCTGAGCTCTCCGGAAATAGATAAAAAAATAAATAAAATTAAAAAAAATAACTAAGAGAACCGACAAACCAGAAGTGAAATTATCCCGGCAACGGTCAGATATCAAACGGACCAAGAAAAGGAGGACAAGGAGAGAACAGGAAAATAGAATGGGAATAAATAACACAAACAACAAGCTAAAAGACAAATAAACCCAGCAAGAATTTTTCCCTCTCAGCCAGTATCGCGCCTCTCCGCAGGTAAGAGAATCCAGCAACGAAAAAATGAAAATAAATAAATAAATAAAATAAAAGTAATGAATGAGAAGCAACCAAGAAGCCAGGTGTAGTACAAGCCCTGAGAGAGCTGTTCCTCTCGGAAAGCCTAGAGCCCTCTCCACGGGTCAGAGAACCAAAGAACAAAGAAAGGAAGAATATACAAACGAGAAACCAGCAGGAAAAATATACCTGGGCAGAGATTTTCCATCCCACCCCCGACCCCTAGCCGTCTTGAGCCCCTCTGCAGGTAAGAGAATTAAAGAACAATTAAAAGAAAGAGGGAAAAAAGGCAAAGCGAATAAGATTACGAATCAGGAATCGAGAAAACTGAAGGAAAATAAAACCCTGCAGGACCTTCCCCCACGCCCCCACGCCCCATCCCCCGACCCCTTCGATCCCCTCCGCAGGTAAGAGAACCGAGGAGCCTTTCAGGTGCACTTCGCATTCCAGGCCACATCCGGCTCCACGCCCTCGATATCGCTCTCTCATATTCGTCGAGCGTGAAGCGCGAGAGAAGCAATGCAGATTCTCAGTGTGCAACTCTTAGTAACTTGGTGCGAAATCTTGGTGTGGTTCCGGGGTTTCTGTTTATCATGTCTTCAAGTTCTTGCAACGTGAAAATGCTAATATATCTATATCACTATCTATACATCTATGTACATACATATATATACAATATATACATATATACACATATATTCATATATATACATATATATAAATATATATCTACGTATGCATATATACATATGTAAATAAAGAAATGTATATATACACGTACATGCACGCACACGCATATATACTATATACATATATTATACACACATATATTATAAACAATATTATACTCATATATACATATATATACACACATACACATGTAGATAAATGAACAAATAGATATATATGTGTGTGTATAAAACATATGTATATATATGCATATATGTTTACATTTACACTATATGAATGTATACATCCTGCATAGAGGTAGGTAGATCAAGTTATACGCCAAAAAAGGTCATCGCTAATTACTGTTATTTAAAGATTTCTACATTTTGGAAAAAAAAAAAAATGATACGAAAAGGAAAGCATACGTCACAGCTATATAAAAACAGCGATATCCTTTTCACAGTTTTCAGTAAAGTTCGTTTGACTTTTGAACCGGGAAGTATCCTTTTTTCCTGAACTTTTGGCGAAAATATTTTATATACACTGAAGGAAAAGGCGTATATCGGTTCTTTGAATAAAGAATATTCGAGTTTAGATAATACTGAATACTAACTCGCATTCTATGACGATTTGCACTTACTGGCCTACACCATGTATATAATTTTTTTCTGAGAAATTATCACAAATATACACTTTAAGTGTGTGTATATATATACATATATATATATATAGGTGTATATAAGATATATATATATATATATATATATATATATACATACATTTTGTATACTATAATGTATTATAAACATATATATAGAAATATAAATTTACACACACACACACACACACACACACACACACACACACACATATATATATATATATAACATATACATACATACATGTACATATACATACAGTATATATTTATATACATATGAGAAGACAGATAAAAGTTTACGCCAACATGCACATCTTTCCCTTCTGAAATTACAAGATTTCTAAGTTAGAAGAAAAATAAGAAAAAATGAAAGCATTCACCACAGCTATATAAAAACATTTATATTCTTCACATAGTTTCCATAAAATACTTCATTTGACTTTTCAACTATGAATAATTTTTTTTTCCTGAACTTGTGACAAAATCTTATATATACAAAGCAAGAGAACACTCGATTTTAAATTATGTTGAATATAATTCTGTTTTCACATGACTTCGTGTATGCATGAATTTGAGACAACGAACATTTTCAACAGCATTGTTTCCTTTATGTAGCCTATTGTTCTTTAACCAAAAGTGTTTCACCAGCCAAGTGTGTGTTTTGACTTCATAAATGTTATTAATGCAGAAGCTGTCAGGCTTATCTTACCGTGCTTTACTTACTTCTGTCACTGTAGTTGCAGGTTTGAAGCGAAGTCTGACCACGAAATGAATTCAACGTGAGCTTATATGATGGTTTAACACAAGCGAAATGCATAATGACTTAGGATTTGTAGTATATTTAGGAGAGGTCAGACGTAAAGACTTTCCTTTGTGTAAGTGGATGAGATGTACTGAGGGAGAATTATGTGCTGCAAAAAGTATTCTAGTTTAATAAATCATTCGAGTTCGTTCCAGTGAATGTTCATTTTACGAAATGTATGCAATGTAATATATTGCATCCATATACATTTATGCATATGTATGTACGTATTCATTTGTGAGTGTGCCTGTATTTGTGCATTTATATATATGTGTGTATATGTGTGTGTGTATGTTTATACTGTTTATATACATATATATATACATGTATATATATATTATATATTATATATATATTATATATATATATATATATATATATATATANAGGAATTTGGGATTAAGGGAGAGAAGGAGGGATTAAGGGAAGGGAAGGAGGGAGGATTTGGGAGGAGGGAGAGAAGGAGGAAGTGTTGGGGAAGGGAGGGAAGGAGGAAGGGTGAATTTGGAGAAGGGAAGAGAAGGAGGGAGGCGATTGGGAAAGAAAAGGGCGAAGGAGGGGATTGGGGAAGAAGGAGAGAAGGTTTTGGGAAGGGAAGAAGGAAAGGGGAGCGTGTTGGGGATTGGGAGGCGAAGAAGGGAAGGATTTGATGGAAAGGGAGAGAGAGGGAAGGGGGATTTGGAGAGGAAAAGGAGGATTTGAGAAAGGGAGAGAAGTGTTGGAGGAGGGGAGAGGGGATGTGGAGTGGGGGAGGGTCAAGAAGCTGTTGCATATCAGTAATTTTTTCTTCATTTTTAGCAGCAGTGTTTAATATCGCGTTTAAAGGGATGGGAATGCAGGCAGTGAATTCGTAATTCGGGTCTTCTGATTAATGAATTTGTTTACACCATGTATATATTTACAATCATTTGTATGTATACATCAAATATGCATTATATTATCGAAATAAACTGTATGATTGTATGAAATATATGAATGTTATCTATCTAGCTGTGTGAAATATATCTAAATCCATCTACAGTTATCTATCTAGCTGTGTGAAATATCTAAATCCATCTATAGTTACCTATCTAGCTGTATGAAATATATCTAAATCCATCTATAGTTATCTATCTAGTTGTATGAAATATATTTAAATCCATTTATGGTTATCTATCTAGCTGTGTGAAATATATCTAAATCCATCTATAGTTATCTATCTAGCTGTGTGAAATATATCTAAATCCATCTACTATCTAGCTGTATGAAATATATCTAAATCCATCTACAGTTATCTATCTATCTATTCATCAGTGTGTGTCTATTTATCAGCCCAACTACTTGTGCATTTACGAATTGCAAATCCACAGGTAAGGCGACGAACATCATAAAAGCTTCACTTTCCCTGATAATAAAGTGAAGCTTTGGACACCGCTCTCCCGAAGGCTTTGTGGCGAGAGGACACCGTTCCCGTAAGTTCTAGAAGGACCTGGAAGTACCAAGGATCTCTGCCTCACTCTGTGTCTGTGTCTGTCTGTCTGTCTTTGTCTGTCTGTGTCTGTCTTTCTATCTGTGCCTGTGTCTATGTGTCTGTCTCTCTCTGTGTGTCTGTCAGTCTGTCTCCGTCTGTGTGTGTGTCTGTCTGTCTCTGTATCTGTGTCTGTCTGTCTCTGTCATCTGTGTCGTCTGTATCTGTCTGTTCTGTCTGTAATGTCTCTGTATCTGTGTCTGTCTGTCTGTATCTGTCTGTCTGTCTCTGTGTGTCTGTCTGTCTCTGTGTCTGTCTGTCTGTCTCTCTCTCCCTGAGCTGTAACTCGAGATTAGGAAAAGTTTTGTCAGGTGGACAGGTGTGTGGAGGGTATACAAAGGAGGGGAGAGAGAGAGGGAGGGAGGGGGTGGAACGCCGTGCTTGGTCAAAGTGGTCGAAGAGAGCGTACAATAAAGTGTAAGATTGTTTGTGTGTATACCTCCGATTTTCCGGCAGCTGATACTAACAACACCTTAAATCCGGAAAGAATTACAGAGCCAAGAGTATCTCTCAAAGTTGTCTGATCATCTAGTAAACAAGAGACATACAAAGTACTCAAGAGGAACTGTGGACGAAAAATTTATATCTGTTGTTTTCGCAATATATAGAAAACAAAAATGAAACAAATCCATGCAAAGATTAATTCAAATTCATGAGTATGTAAGTGCTAGTATAGCATTCAGAATATATCTCTATAGTAAAAATATCTAAACCGCCGGAAATCTTGATCTTTTGGATATTAACCTTATCATTATTTCTATTAGTTCAAACTGCTTTTTTGGTATTTTCGGTTATTCTCCCAACGGCATAAAACCGCTTCAGTACTTTTAAACGTATGTCGTGTGCTGTGACGAATACCATATGATTTTATATATACCAAGCCCTAGAGATATACACAAGTATTTCAAGGTCTCTCTCCACAGGATTACTTAGAACACAAATTAACATGAATCGTTTTGTTTTCTGTTCTTCAAAGAGTTCCGCGAATAAGGGAGAAAAAAGAAACTCTGCAGTTTCTTTTCACTCAAATCCTCATAAAAATGAACATAAAAAAATAGAACACACAAAGGATAAATTATACAAAAAGACCCGCGCGGACTCGTACGAAATCTAAGATCAGTGTTGTCTGCAATCAAAATCTACACTCAACATTCAATCAAATTGATTAAAATCTATCTGTGTGAGCGAACCGATATGGAGAAATCATCGAAAATGTTTCGCGTAAATGTAAATTGTAAATCTTCGTTCATGTAGCTGGTGACGTCACGGCCTATCTATTGTAACTTTTTAAAAAAATGCACTGTTGTGTATTTCTTTATTTCAGTTTCTATCAGATCATACCGAAATGCTTACTTATTATGCGTGCAATGCTCAAATATGTTGCGTTGTATGTCATTGAACGCACACTTTTGTTTTATTTGCCGGCCATCTATCGGCTAATTTGACAAGTTATATTTTCAGTGCTCGTTACCCGCTTCGGAAGTGGAGGTTGTTTGGAAGTGCTTCTTGTGTCTCCGAATTCTTTATTCCAATATTCCGGTGAAGCTAATCTCTCGATGACATTGTTATGGTCTCAGGAACAACACTAAATTCTGTAAAATACAATAAACGTGTTCAAGATGGAGAAGTTCGTTAGAGTTTCGTCCCTTGTCAACCTCTCTTCCCTTCAGTTTAAGGTAAATAAAGTTTCCATCTTTAAATGTACAGAATATTACAATGGGAGATGGAAATTTGGTCTTTGGGGAGCTCCCGGTATTTTAAAATTAGTTCATACAGCCATGGGAAAGGCTTGGTCAGTAACAACTCGGGTGTCATGGCGTCTGATTATTATGATGACGTCACAATAGTTGCGATTCAATTTTTGGAAAAAAACAAATAGGGTTTATTGTTCATTTTGTTCTTTTCAATTTTCAGAAAAGGATAGAAAGTAATGATTTTAATGGTTATATTTCTTTTGAACAATCATCAAAATAGCCATTAATAAATAAGGGATACTTAATTCCTTCAAGCTGAGTGAAAAATACAGGCCTATGGCTTGCCTCCCACTGCGAGCAATTCCACTTGAGAATCATTCATGCATAAAGTCTTCTCATCCACAGGGCTATTTAGATGATAGTTTAATGAAAATATAACCATTAAAATCATTATTTACCGTCCTTTTTGAAAATTGAAAAGACCAAAATGAATAATAAACCCCATGTTTTTTTTTTCCAAAAGTATAATCGCAACGATGTATACAAGGGACTGAGTTGCCAAATATCCATTCAGATTAATTTATATGTTAGGTTTCACCAATAACGAACGTGTTAATGTGTGGATTAACATAATATAAGAATATGTATATAAGACATGTACGTCGTTCTGAGTTAATATAAAAATATTTACTTGATCTATTTATTATTTTGATATTTAATGCGGCACACTGGTTGAGAATACGCTCAAGAAACGTCACTGACAAAATATGAAACGTTTGTGGATACCTTAACCCACATGGCTCTGGCGGCAACGATCCTTTTGTAAACATTTACCCGAAATCATCCAGATCGATGAAAATTGAAAAGGTTACCCGTTTAAATACCCATTTTCTGTAGTGTGCTTGATCACTAGAAAATGAAACAGAATCTCGGTTTGCAGAGTAATGCTTACGTTCACCACTCGTTATAGGTGCCAAGCATAGGGCAAGTGTCAGGTTGACGGTGCATTATATATATATATATATATATATATATATATATATATATATATATATATATATATATAAATATGTATGTGTGTTGTGTATGTGTGTGTGTGTGTGTGTGTGGTGTGTGGGTGTGTCTGTGTGTTTGTGTGTGTGTGTGTGTGTGTGTGTGTGTGTGTCTGTATGTGTATGTATACACACATATATATACTGCCTATATATAGGATGCAGATAAATATTGATATCTAATTGGGCCTAAATAAATTAAAAATATGTTAACCAACTATCTAACTAAATCTGCCTATATCTGTCTATCTGAACGTTAAGTATATATACATAAACTTTCACATAGCAGATACCATAGCCGCCCAACCTCTCGCACCGTCCTGGAGGTAGAGTAACTCGAAATAAGACATTCAAAAGATAGTTATTTCCTCATTTCGACTTTTTTCTTCTTGATACATTAATAAATACTGATTTCGGCTTTATTTTTGTTTGTCGCCAAAAAGATAGATCGACTTTGTTTTAGCTGACACGTAAATGAGATACTTCGACTGCGATTTTAGCTGACACATAAAAAAATACTGAGTTGGAGTTAGTTTCAGCTGACACACGAGAAAGATACTTATTTCGACTTCCTTTTAGCTGACACATAAAAAAGATACTGAGTTCGACTTCATTTTAGGTAACACCTAAAAAAAGATACTTATTTCACCTTCCTTTTATCTGACATAAGAAATATACTTATTTTGACTTCCTTTTAACTAACACATAAAAATGATACCGAGTTCGACTTTGTTTTAGCTGACACATGAAAAAAGATACTTATTTTGACTTAATTTTATCTCACACATAAGAAAGATACTTATTTCGACTTCCTTTTAGCCGGCACATAAAACAATACCCATTTCGACTTTGCTTTTATTAAACCTTAGCCACCTCGCCTCGCCCCTTCGTCATTCGCTCGTGTAGTGGCGGCGCCCTGTTCGAGTACCTCCTTCGGTAGCCACGTCGGCGCCTCCTTCTGTAGCGACGTGTATGGTGTCCGTTGGGCGTGTAGCGATGACGTGTGCACTCTTCGCCGGCTGGTCGTGGTAGCCGTGACATGGCGCCCATGCCGGTTAATTGGAGCGGGCGTAAGTTAGGGGCGGTGAACATGATTCCTCGGGGCGGTGTCTGAGGGCGCGGGGTGGGTGTTGGGCTTAAGGGGATGGGAGAAGGGGCGTGTCCAGGTCGCGGCGAAGAGAGAGGGACGAAAAAAAAAAGGTGGGTAAACATACCGAATGGCGTTTGTCTGTATTTGGAAAGGTTTTGGTTTCAGGGGGCTAAACGCGCGCACGCATACGAACGC
>NW_020870171.1:43598-51098 GCF_003789085.1 Penaeus vannamei | reverse complement strand
ACCACCACTCCTACCACCACCACAACCACCACTCCTACTCCTACCACACCACTCCTCCTACCACCACCACAACCACTCCTTCTCCTACCACCACCACCACTCCTACTTACCACCACACTCACCAAGACCATCACTATACCACCACTACCATCAACCCCCCCCCATCGCCCTACAATCACCACGCCCAGTGTCCTGCCAACACCAACGCGGAATTCCACTCCAGCAATATTGTTTCGTTGTCTGGTCTTCTGGTTCATCCCGGGTGTTGGCAGCGGCGGTGGGCTGGCATGGTCCGGGAGGGATAGGCGCGTTCGGGTTCTCTGGTGGGCGGGATAGGCCTGGTTCGGATGGGATAAGTTCGTTCAGGCCGTCAAGCAACCGGGATAGTCACGTCCAGGCCTTCAAGTAACTGGGATAGGCAAATTCAGGCCTTCAAGTAAGCGGGATGGACACATTCACACCTTCAAACTACCGGGGTAGACAAAGCCAGACCTTCAATTAACCGGGATAGACACACCCGCACCTTCAATTAACCGGGATAGGCACACCCGCACCTTCAATTAACCGGGATAGACACACCCACAACTTCAATTAACCGGGATAGACACTCACACCTTAAATTAACGGGAGAGACACACCCAGACCTTCAATTAACCGGGATAGACACACCCGCACCTTCAATTAACCGGGATAGGCACGTTTGGGTCCTCAGGTGGCTGGGATTGGCGAGGTGTCACGGTTCGTAGGTCAGAGGAGTTTTTGTGTAGTGATGGAGTGAACACTTACGCACTCCTGCCCAGGGTTCCTCGCGTACTCTCGCAAATGGTCTTGGGAGTCTGTAGATTTTGTCTGTCTGTTTTTTGTCTGTTTGTCTGTCTGTCTCTGACCCCCTTCTCTCCGTCTCCCTCTCCCTTCCTCCCTCTCCTCTCCCCGTCTCCCTCTCTCTCCTCGTCTCCCTCTCCTTCTCCCTTCCCCTCACTCCCTCTCTTCCCTCTCTTCGTTCTCGTATTTCGTATTTTTTGTGGAAAGGGAAAAGAGAAATGGGGGATGAATGTACCTTCAAGTTTATTATTTTATTTTTCCCTTGATTTTCCTATCTGTCGGTAAATCTATGGGTGTGTCTATCCACCTCTGTCTACTTATGTGATACACACATAATTATGATAATGAATTTGTTTCATTCATTTCTTCTCTTTCTCTCTCTCTTTTTACTTCTTATCTTCCTCTCTCTATTTTTTCCCTCTCTCATTTCTCTTTCTCTCTCATTTCTCTCTTTCTCTCTCCCTCTCATTCTCTCTCCCTTTTCTCTCTCTCCCCTCCCTCTCTCTTTCTACCAGCCTATTTCTTCCTCTTCCTATCCCTCCTTTCTTCTCACCCTCCCTCCCTCCTTTCTTCCCCGCCTGTCCTTTCCTCTTTCTTTCTCCCTCCCTCCCCCCCCCTCTCTCTTTTCCCTCTCCCATCCTCTATTTGATATGAATGCTGAGTCCCCGCGCAAAACATTTAGCCTTGAGACTAATGGCGCTACAAGTTCAAGCAAATTATAGCATGTCTTCGCTGTGATCTTCGCCTCCTCGCCGGGTACTCGGAGGCGTCGAAGGGGGCGCGCTGGCTCGGATGATTCTTCATTGCGGCGCTATTCAGGCGCTAGGAAGGGGCGGGGGGGGGGGGTCACGCGGCACGTATGTGTGTATGTGCAGACATGCGTGCGTTCATTCATGAGATATACATGCACGCGCACGGTCGCGCGCGCACACACATACATTTATGCACACGCACACACACACACACACTATATATATATATATATATATATATATATATATATATATATATATATATATAATATATAGAGAGAGAGAGAGAGAGAGAGAGAGAGAGAGAGAGAAGAGAAGAGAGAGAGAGAAGAGATGCGAATATACAGACACACGTGTGTGTGTGTGTTATTATCAGTAATATTATTGCTGTTGCCATTGTCGTTATCATCATCATCATTATCATTATTACTACTACTACTACTCTTGTTACTTTTGTTATTGTTATCATTATCATTATTATTATTATTAGTAGTAGTAGTATAATGATAATGATAATAATTATTATTGTTAACATTAATATCACTATAAATATTTTTATTATTATGTCATTACCATCATTATCATTATTTTTCTTTATCTATATTGTTATTATTCTTGTTCTTATTATCTTATTATCATGATTACTTATATTGTTATTAATATTACTGTTATTATTATTATCCTCATCATTATCATTTTGTTGTTGTTATTGTTATTATCACTTAACAATAGTAATGATAAAAATTATAATAATAATGAAAGTAATGAAAATGATTGTGATAATGATAATAATAATAATAAATATTATAATAATGATAATAATAATAATAAATATTATAATAATGATAATAGTAATAATAATAATATTATAATAATGATAATAATAATAATAATAATAATAATAATAATAATAATAATAATAATAATAATAATAATAATGGTAATAATAATAAATGATGATAATGATGATAAGGATAATAACAATAATGATGAGGATTATTACTTTTATTATTTTGATAGTGTTCTTGTTAATATTATTGTTATTATTAGTAGTAGCAGTATTATAATTATTTTTATCATTACTATTATTATTATCATTATGATAATGATTTTACTATAATTCTTATCATCAGTATTACTGTCATTATTATCTTTACTACAACAAATTATTAATAACAGTATTATTCACGCTTATCTTTTTTTGTATCACCATTGTTATTAATATATTTATATCGTTATAATAATGGTAATATTTATGAGGATGATTGTCATCATAGTTTCTGTTTTATCATTATGTATTAATTATTATTTAATTGCTAATACCACACACACACACACGCACGCACACACGCACACACACACACACACACACAACACACACACACCACGCCACACGCACACACACAACACACACACGCACACGCACACGCACACGCACACACACACACACCACACACACACACAAACACACACACACACACACACACAAACACACACTTACCATACATATACCACTCTTCATCCAAACACCTCACACTCTTTAATCATACGTATATTATTTGATCATATTTAATTACATAAATTTCTATATGGCATCTAAAGCCCCCCCCCTCTCCCCCCTAGCCCCCCCTCCCACTCCCCCCCCCCTAGAAATCACTGTTGCACGCCGTTGCTCTCTCCCCGAAGGCAAAGGGACCAAAAACCGTCCCAATGTTGCAGAGTGTTGATAGGGGTCAGCGGCGGTTGCTGTTTTAACGAAGAACTCACGATTGCAACTTAACTGAGAGCTGCCAGCTGCGTCCAGTGGTTGCAGATTGTTGACTGTGTATGTTTTTTTTTTTTTCGTGTGTGTGTGGATAGCTGTTGTGTATGTTTGCGTGTGTGTGTGTGTGAGTTTGGGGTTGTATGTGTTTGTGTGTTGGGGGGGGGTGTGGGTTTGTGTGTGTGTGTGTGTGTGTGTGTGTGTGTGTGTGTGTGTGTGTGTGTGTGTGTGTGTGTTGTGTGTGTGTGCGTGTGTGTGTGTGTGTGTGGTGTGTGATGTGTGGTTGTTGTATGTGTTTGCGTTGGGGGGTTATTTATATGTGTGTGTGTGCGTGCGTGTGTGTATGTGTGTGTTTTGTGTTTGATGTTTTTTGTTTTGAGTTGTGTTTATGAGTCTAACATCTATACGTGTGTGTGTGGTTATATGCAATCTATTTGTATACGCTTTAGTAGTCATACATATATTTTGTATACATATATCAACCTACATATGTACACACGTCTCTCCATTATCTCTGTAATTCCTTTGTACCTTCTTTGTATAAATAAACGGTTGTTAGTGGTGTGTTTGGATCCACAACTATCTGTTTGTTCACATCTGAACGACTGTATTTCTATGTGTGTGTATTTATTTCGTTCGCAAATATGCATATATGTATAAGTAGATTTGCATGTGTACGTGGGGAGCATGCGTGTAGGGGTTGTTGTTTTTTATTGGAGGTAAAAGATAAGAGAGAGTGAGAGCGAAAGAGAGAGCGGGAGGGAGAGGGAAGAGAGGAGAGAGGGAGAGAGGGAGAAAGGGAAGGGAGAGAGGGAGAGGAGAGAGAGAAGGAGAGGGAGAGAGGAGAGAGGGGGAGAGGGAGAGGAGAGAGAGAGAGAGGAAGAGAGAGAGAGAGAGAGGAGAGAAGAGAGAGAGAGAGAGAGAGAGAGAGAAGAAGAGAGAGAGAGAGAGAAGAGAGAGAGAGAGAGGAGGAGAGAGAGAGAGAGAGAGAGGAGAGAGAGAAGAGAGAGGGAGAGAGAAAGGGGAGATAGGAAGGGAGAATGAGAGAGGAATAGAGAACGTGAGAAAGAGAGAGGTGAAGAAAGAAAGGAAAGGCAGACAAACAGAGAACAGACAGAAGAGACAGAAATCAAAAACAGATAAGACCCGACAACCAGATTTCATACAACCTTACAACCATGCAACCCGACAACCAGACAACCCAAACAACCCAACAAACCAAAGTCTCATCGCTGGCCCTCGCAGGACAAAGCAGGCCCAGCCAGCTTACGGCCCCGCCTCCTCGACCTCCGACCCCAGCCCGACAATCCGACAACCAAGCAACGAAACAACCCGACAATCAGACGACCCTAAACAACCCGACGGCCCCGACTACCATAACAGTCTAACAACCCTTACGGCCCGATTACCTTAACAGTCTAAACAACCCGACAATCCAGACGAGCCCAAACAACCCGACGGCCCCGACTACCATAACAGTCTAACAACCCGACAACCTCCCCCCTTCTCCACCTCCTCAATTTATCGACCTCCTCCTCCTCCTCAACCTCCCCCTTTCCCCACCTCCTCAATTTATCGGCCTCCCCCTCGAACCTCCCCCTCCTCACTTCCTCTCCAACTGGCCCCTCCCCACTTCCTTAACCTCCCAATTCCCCACCTCCTCCAACTGGCCAACTGACCCTTCCCCACCTCAACCTCCTTCCCTACCTCCTCAACCTCCCCCTTCCCTACCCCCTCCTCCAACTGGCCAACTGACCCTTCCCCACCTCCTCAACCTCCCCCTCCCTACCCCTCCTCGACCCCCCTCCTCTCCAACTGGCCAACTGACCCTTCCCCACCTCCTCAACCTCCCCTTCCCTACCCCCTCCTCCAAACTGCCAACTGACCCTTCCCCACCTCCTCAACCTCCCCCTTCCTGAGCTCCTCCTCCAACTGGCCAACCTATCCCTTCCCCACCTCCTCAACCTCCCCCTTCCCCCCTCCTCGACTCCTCTCCAATGGCCAACCTCCCCCTTCCCCACACCTCCTCCTCCTCACCCCCCCCTTCCCTACCTCCTCCTCGACCTCCTCCTCCAACTGGCCAACTGACCCTTCCCCACCTCCTCAACCTCCCCCGGCCGTTTCCCTTCCCCACCTCCACCAACTGGCCAACTGACCCTTCCCCCTCGGGTTCGGACCTTCCACCACGCGGCCATGCTGTGCGCTATGCCTCGGACGCCAGCATACTTCTGTAACAGAGTAGGGTCGTAGTAACACAATACGGGATACGCCTGGGATGGGTCAGTGCATGAGCATCTGCATGGACCCGAAGGCTGGCTAGAACGGTGTTGGTTTGTGAGAGGGGTTGGGGAAGGATAGAGGGAGGGGGGGGAGAGGGAGGATGGGTGGGAGGGGACAAGGAGGAGGGAAAGGAGGGAGGGGTGAGGAGGATGGAAAGGAGGGGAGTAGGGAGTTCGGGAAGAGACAGAGGAGGGAAAGGAGGGAGGGAGAGAGGAGGGAAAGGATGGGGGAGGGAGGGGAGAAGAGGGGGAGGAAAGGAAAAGAGAGGGGATAGGGAGTGAGGGAAAGAGATAGATACTGAGAGAGAGAGAGAGAGAGAGAGAGAGAGAGAGAGAGAGAGAGAGAGAGATGAGTGTTAGAACAATAGAGTATAGAAAGAGATTTTTAGTATTCTATCCACACCCCAATTCCTTCACCACCATAGTTACCTTGATCGATCTGACAAAGAATCCTCGAGGACTGCACTACGGAAAACAAACATAAACAAAAACACAAACAAACAAGCAAACAAAAACATCCACTCAACACCACTTACGTAAACACTCTTCGATGAACGTCAATCAGCGTGTTCTCGATAACCGATAGTGAACACTCGCCTCCTGGGAGAACAAACGCTTTGTGCAAATTGTGGAAAATGGACTCAAGAAATGGGCGGGATAAGAGCGTAATATTATTGTATCATTGCGGTGCATCAATAGGCCTATATCCAGGGATTAATTATTCGTAGACACGCATTGAAGAAATATTTTTAGGTAAGAGAAAAAGTATGAAACAGAATTGAAAGAGGTACAGAAAAGGGGATACGTGACTGATATTTTTTGTATTATTATAGTGCATCGATAGGTTTATATCCAAGAATTATTAATTCGTATACACAAGTTGAAGAATAATTATCACTAATAGGTAAGAGAGACATTGTATTGACTTTCAGAAAAGTTACAGGTCTGCTGTTGAATGGCCGAGGGAAAAAGGCGGGAAACGTGCGTAGTTTTTTTTTTTCATTATTGTGGTGCATCGATATGTCCCAAAATTATCTCATCTACTAAAGAAAAAAATATGTCGCCAACGCATTTCTCCAAAATTACTTCACCTCTGTTTTGTCTATGTATATGGAACAATTATATTACCTGTGATTCATATAAACAATTACTTCGTCTATACTTTCAACTCCCTATACTGAACAGTTGTTTCGTATATGTATGTCAGTGAATCACGCCGTCTATATTTGTCGAGAAGTTGTTTCGTCTATATATGGCTGCGTCTTATTTCGTCTATATTTTGCTCATATTAGATACTTGATACATACCAAGGAGTTATTTCGTCAATATTGTGCTTATCTGTGCTGAAATGTTGAAGAGGAATAGGTTATTTGAAAGAAAATATCTAGCATTGATGTATTTTTACTGCTGTTACAGTAGATAACAGTAATAAACCTTCGTGTTGATGATAATTATTGTTATTATCATAATTGTTATAATAGTTATCAATAATTATCATAATGATAATGATAATGATTTTGTTATTATTATTGTTCTCCTTATTATTCATCCATTGTTTTTATTCTTATTCTCATCTTATTCTCATTCTTATTTTATTTTTATTCTTATTATTATTATTATTTTTATTATTATTATTATTATTATTATTATTATTATTATTATTATTATTATTATTGATGTTATCATCATTATTTTTATTATATTATTATTATTATTATTATTATTATTATTATTATTATTATTATTATTATTATTATTATTATTATTATTATTATTATTATTATTATTATTACCATCAATTATTATCATTATCATTGTTATAAATTATAAATAGCATTGTTATCACTTCATTATCCATTTTTTATCCTCATTGTCATTATTATTA
>NW_020870171.1:25000-30998 GCF_003789085.1 Penaeus vannamei | reverse complement strand
GCAAGTTTCTCTTATCTCTCCCTCTCTCTCTCTCTCTCTCTCTCTTCTCTTCTCTCTCTCTCTCTCTCTCTCTTCTCTCTCTCTCTCTCTCTCTCTCTCTCTCTCTCTCTCTTTCTTTCTTTTCTCCCCTCCCCTCCCTCCCTCCCTCCTTCCCTCCCTCTCTCTCTCTTCCTCTCTCTCTCTCTCTCTCTCTCTCTCTCTCTCTCTCTCTCTCTCTCTCTCTCTTCTTCTCTCTCTCTCTCTTCTCTCTCTCTCCTCTCCTCTCCTCTCACTCCCTTGCGTCTCCCTCTTCAATTCTTTCTATTTCCTTCCTTCCCACCTCTCCTTTTTTGAAAATCTTTCTTTTAATCGCCTGTCTTCCCCCCATTTTTTTCTCCCCTTCCTTCCCTCTCTATTGTCTTTCATCCCTATTCGCTCCCCTCCATCCCCTCCCCTCTAAACCCTTCCCCCTATCCCCCACATCCCTCCGAGCATCCCCTATTCCTCTCTATCAGCCCTTGCTATCCCCTTCTCCTTCCCCTTCCCAATTCCCCCCTCCCCCTTCCCCCCTCCCCCTTCCCTTCCCTTCCCCTTCCCCTCTCCCAACTCCCCCTTCCCCTCCCTCCCCTCCCCCTCCCCTTCCTTCTTCCAAACTCCCCCCCCCTTCCTTTTCCAACCCTTCCACTTCCCCTCTCCCTTCCCTCCTCTTCAACTCTCCCAACTCCCCCTCCCCCTTTCCATTACCCTCCCCCTACCCCTCCCACCTCGCAAGACAGAGAAAGAAAAGAAAGAGAGAAAGAAATAGAGAGGATTTTCCCAGAGGAGGAAACGGGTCCCCTCTTACTATATAAACCAGGTCCTTTTGACTTGATATTCGTGGGCGTATTTTTGGGTTCGCGGGCGTGAGGACCACAAGAGCCTCCGTTCCTGGCGCCCCCCCCCCCCCCCTTCTTCGCCTTTGCCGGAGGGCCGGAAGGAGTGGGAGAAGAGAGGAGGAAGGGGGTGTTGAGAACGGGGTCTGAGAATAGTGTCACTTAGGGCTATTTTTGTATGGTTTGGTGTGAATATTCATATCATCATACACATTCATACGCACGTATATACACACACGCAACACGCACACACACACACACACACACGCACACGCACGCGAACTCACACACACACACGCAACACGACTCAACACACACACACACGAACTCAAACACACACGGCACACGACGAACTCACACACACACGCACACGAACTCAACACACACACACACACACGACACACACACACACACACACCCACACCCACACAACACACCCACACCACACCCACACCCACACCCACCACACCCACACCCACACCCACACCCACACCACCAACCCACCATCCCACAACAACCCCCCCCCCCCCCCACCCACCCCCAACTCACCCCCTTTGCTTCCGTTGCAGAACAAGATCGTCAAATGCAGTAAGAAGCGATGCCCGAGTCTCGAAGGGTGTTATTGGCGTCTCATGACTCTCCGGAGCGAGTGTTGCCAGGAGTGCAAAGGTGAGGCCGATTTATCTATCTATCTATATATTTATCTATCTATTTGTGTGTTTATTTGTTTGTTTATCTATGTGTCTATTTATTTGTTTATTTGTCTACCTAACTATATATATATATATATATATATATGTATGTATTATGTATATATGTATATATGTATATATATATATATATATATATATATATATATATATATATATATATATATGTATGTGTCTGCCTATCTACTTGTCTACTATCTACTATTTAGTTTTTTAAAATAGTAGATAGATTGAAGCTTCTTATCTTTGTTGAATATTTGGTTTGATTATTCATTTATTCGGCTTCGTTGCCAAGTGCAAAGTTGTTCTTGAATGCAGGATAACGGTCGTAATTTTTAAGGTTTATTGGAGGATTATATTTTAGGTATTTATAGGACTATTTTTTCAGTTATTCGGTTAACTATGTATTTCCATTAGGCCTTTATTCATTAATTCGGTTATACATCCATTCAGTCATTGTTATTCTGTCTATTTATCTGTCCATCTCTATATTTACACATTTCCTTATGTGCCCCTTCGTTATTTCCCATTTTCATTAAGCTTCCGTTTTCTATGCAAGACCCGGCCGCGTTTTCCCATCTTCCCTGGAATAAAACTCTCATCTTTCACTTCTCAAGATGCCTGAAGATCCTTAAAGAACCTTAGAGGCTGCGAGAGGGTCGATATATTTTCTTTTTTTTTAATGATTATGTAACTTGTTAGGAAGAAAGAAGTGAAAGTAGATAACGTATACGAGAAAAAAACAGGTGGCGCACACAGGCATACTCGTGTATTTATTTATGTCTAATATATCTATCTATCTGTATATCCATGTATGTATGTATGTATATATATATGTATATATATAAGTATAATACGTGTGTGTGTGTGTGTGTGTCTATATATTTTTCCTCTTTCTTTTTTCGAAATACCTCACTTTTAATCTAGTTCATATTCCTTTTTCTTATCAGCATAAATTCATAGACATTATTTTCAACAGCCGATCGTAATTAAGTATTGACACCACCATTAATTTGATGATACTTTAGCTTTAGATTTTTCCTTTTTTTTAGTAACAGAATTTCTCTCATACACCCCCTTCCCCCCCCCCCCCCCCCCTCATTCCAGGCTGCGTGCACCATGGAACCACCTACAAACACGGCTCCATGTGGTCTGACGGGTGCCAGCATTACGAGTGCCAGTCGGGCGTGCTGACAGTCTCCCACAAGCACTGCCATGTCCCGTGCTACACCCCCCTCCCCCCTCTCGGCTCTGGATGCTGTCCGAGATGTGAAGGTAAGGAGGCGGCGAGGAAATTATGCAATTTGTGCCTCGGGCTAAATCATGGTACAGGTACCTATCGACGCCATAGTATATATATATATATATATATATATATATATATATATATATATATATATATATAAAATGTCATCTTTAAGTTCCTCTGGTGATCTTTAGTATATATATATATATATATATATATTATATATATATAATATATATATATATATATATATATATATATTGACTAAGATTCACCAGAGGAACTTATAGATGAACATTATATATATATATATATATATATATATATATATATATATATATATATATATATATTATATATATGTATATATATATATATATATATATATAATATATATATATATATATATATATATATATTATATATGTATATGTATATATGTATATATGTATATATGTACATATATACATATATGTACATATATATGTATATAGATGTATATATATGTATGTAATTTATAATCATATATATATGTGTGTTGTGTGTATATATATATATATATATAATATATATATATATATATATATATATATATATATATATATATATATATATAACCGTTCCAGGCTCGTGTGTCGTGCGTCCCTCTTAATTGTGTGTTCTCTTTGTCAAGCCGTTTAAAATGTTCCGTTGCTGTTCATCGGGATCTCTTGTGTCTGGTGGCAGGGTGGTGGTTTGCTTCAGTAAAGAGTAAGTTCGGGTCAAAGAAGTAGTTTGGGTTTTGCGCAAAAAATAGTTCGGGTAGTTTGTGTCAAAAATAAGTAGTTTGGGGAGTTTGCATCATAAAAGTGGTTCGGGGAATTAGCGTCACAAAAAGTAGTTTGGGTAGTTTGCGTTAAGATAAGAAGGTTGGGTCGTTTGCGTGACGAAAAATAGTTCGGGTAGTTTGCGTCAAAAATAAGTAGTTCGGGGAGTTTGCGTCAAAATAAGAAGTTTCGGTAGTTCGCGTAAAAAAAAGTAATTTGGGTAGTTTGCGTGACAAAAAATAGTTCAGGTACTGTGCGTCAAAAATAAGTAATTTTGGTAGTATGCGTCTAATAAGTAGTTTGGGTAGTTCCCGTCACAAAACACATCCCTGATCGCAGCTCGGCAAACACTACCACTTCTATCGGCGCTAGATCGGAACTTGTGACGCCATTTTGTTTAAATTCATTATCAGAATATAGCGTTAGTACCTTCCCCATGTCACTGTGCACAGGAATGCCGGATATAACCCAGGGTTGCGTGAATCGACCCATAGATCCACGCTCCGAAGTCAGTCGTTCGACCCTCAACTTTTATTCGAATCGGTGTGAACCCTTGAACCCTTACTTCCATCCGTTCAAAAAATGTACGACTCTGGTTTTGAAGTTAGGATAACGATTTTATTTATTTTATCACTTTCTTCTCTCCCCTTTGGTGAAATCGGTTGCATTTTCTGGGTATAATTCCAGGTGTTTGTGTGATTTCATGATAGTCACAATGACCAGGTTCGTAGAATAGAATGGGTTTATAATGTTTTTTTTTCCTCATTTCGTTTCGATTCACTTCGTTCGGTAATTTGGGCATAGGAATCCCCGTCAGTGAAGCTAACATGATCTGACATGCGTAAGTTCGACGTCGTTACCTCAACTTACCAGCATTTCGTAACGAATCCGAAATTAAGATCGTCTTAAGATCGTAAATTCCGTCTCATCTTACTAAATATTGCATTCATTGTGGTAGTCGAAAAAAATTGTACTAATACCAGTACAAATGATATTATTTTTAAAATTAACGGTATTTTTCCTTGTGTTTGTGGCTCATTCTTTGTGTGAGCTCAATCTCGCTCTCATTCTCGCTCACGCTCGCTCTTAACAAGCAGACCGGCGTTAACGACTGAATTATGTATTGTAATCTAACTGTATCAAAAACAGGTTTTATCAGGAGGGAGAGAGGGGGGGGGAAGGAGGGAGAGACAAATGGAGGGAGAGGGAAGGGGGAGATAGGAGGAGGGAGAGAGGAGGGAGGGAGAGGAGGAGGGGAGGGGGGAGGAGAGGGAGGGGAGAAGAGAGAGAAGATGAGAGAGAAGGAGAGGAAGAGAGAAAGTGTAATAGAGGATATAAAAATAGGAATAAAGTCAGAGGCAGAGAATGAGAAAGAAATGGGAGAGAAAAAAAGAGATAAAAGCAAATAGAAAGAAAGGCACAGCGAGAGTGTTGAAGATAAAATAAAATAAAACAGAGAAAAAACAAAAACAAACAAACAAAGAAACAGGGCCAGGTATCCAGAAGAAAAAAACAAAAAACAGGCCCAGGTATCCGGAAGACAAAAATCAAAAGCAGAAAAAAAACGAAACAAACAAACAAACAAACAAGGAAAGAGGTGTCCGGAACCCAGCAGAATATCCCTGCATTCAATACGGCATAATTAATGAAGCTGCCACAGAGGCCATTGCTCTTGCAACAGAACTCGTAAAGAAGCAGCCTCAGCAACGCAGTGAAAAAAAAAATGCAATAACAATTTTAAAAAAGACACCCCTTAAAAAGAAAATAAGAAAGAAAACGAAGCCACAATGAAAGGAAGCAATAACGATTAAAAAAAAAGATACCCCTTAAAAAAAAAGAAAACGAAGACAATGAAAGGAAGCAATAACGATTAAAAAAAAGATACCCCTTAAAAAAAGAAAACGAAGCCAGAATGAAAGAAAGCAATAACGCTAAAAAACCCACTGACATCCCTTCAATAAAAGAGAGAAAAAAACGAAAAAGGAAAGAAATCAACGAAAAAATGACGATAAAAAAGCGAAAAGCAAAGAAAGACAGAATAAACACATCGCATTTCCAAGCAACGTATCTCTCAATCCATTCTACGAACAGACAAAAGGCTGAAAGGACGGTACAGCTGCAAGCAAGCAAGAACAAGAAAGAAAACAAGAAATCAAGAACAAGTAAGAAAAGAAGCAGACAAGAACAAGCAAGAAAACAAGCAAACGAGGGAGCAAGTAAAAAGCTAAGAAAAGCAAGTAAGAAAGTAAGCAAGCAAGAACAAGAAAGCAAACAAGCAAGCAAGAATACGTAAGAAAACAAATAAGCAAGCGAGCAAGTAAGAAAGCAAGTAAACAAGTGAGCAAGTAAGAAACTAAGAAAAGCAAGTAAGCAAGCAAGCGAGCA
>NW_020870171.1:0-17500 GCF_003789085.1 Penaeus vannamei | reverse complement strand
TTATTTTATTGGGTATTTTTCCCTTTTTTCCCTTCCTCCATTCTCTTACATGCTTGTAAAACCTTCCTTCCCCCTCCTCTTCCCCCACCCCACCCTTCTCCCCTTTTACCCCACCACCCTCCCCCTTAATCTCCCTTACCCCCTCCCCTTATCCTCCTTTACACCTTCTCCTTTCCCCGCTCCCTCCCTTCCCCACCCCCACCCCCTCCCCTCTCCCCTACCTCCACCCCCCACCCACTCCCCTCTCCCCTCTCCCCTCCCCTTTCCCAAACCCCCAACCCCATCCCCTACCCCTTTCCCCCCCCCTATCCCCTCTCCCTTCCCCTCTCCACCCTCCCCTTGCACCTCCATCTCCCTCCCCCCTCCCCTTTCCCGAACCCCTTTCCCGGAACCACACCCTCCCCTTCCCCCTCTCCCCCTTCTCACCCCTCCCTCCGCTCTACAGACTGTGGCCTCTTATGCATGAAAATTAAGTGAGTATAATATAGAGTTACTGCCAGACACAAACAACTTGCAGCGGCGTGGGTTGGTCGCGCGCCATGGGTGGCGGTGCGGCGTGGGTGGGGGTCGGGGGCGTAGACGTGGGTGCTAAGGGTGATTGGAGTGGCGTTGCGGGTGGATGGTGAGCGTGGGTGACGGGGTGGGTGTATGGGGGTGCGATAGGTGTTGGTGGTGGGTGGGTGAGGTGGATGCATGCCGCGGATAGGGGAGGTGGGTGGGGTGGGATTAATGGGCGGGTGAGGTGCGACGGATGGTAATGGGTGAGGATGTGTCGGTAAGGGGTTGGGCGGTTCCAGGGTGTAACCCGTATGTGGGTATGGGTCGAGGTGCGTGTGAGTTGATGGGTGTGGGGGTGGCGGTAGATTGGGGGGTGAAGGGTGTGGTGTCGGCATGCGTGGGTGGAGTAGGTGGTGGGTCGCCGCCCTGAGTAAAGCAAGAGGGAGGGAGGAGNAGTAGTAGTTTTATTACTATTATTAATTATCAGGAGGAGGCAGAGGAAGAGGAATAAGAAAAAGAAAAAGAAAAATGAAGAAGGAGGAGAAAGACGAAAAGGAGAAAGAGGAGAAGGAGGTATATAAGAATATGAAAAAAAGAAAATTAAAGAAAGCGAAGAAGAAGAGAAAAAAACAAAACAAAGCAGAAGACAAAGAACCCACCCCCCCCCAAAAAAAAAATAATAAATAAAAAAAAGAAAAAAAAAGAAAAATACGAAAAAAATATAAGACTTAAAAATGATAATGGATAAAAAAGGATTAGGATTAGGATTAGTGACGAGGATCTCTTAACCTTTCTTGAGATAAACACAAGAAAATTCGGAGTGACTTGGAGTGCAGTTGTCGAATTGAACTCCGCAAAACAACATGGTTCAGTTGCCCATTTGCGCGCTGTAAATGTCTCTTCTCTTCTCTCTTTTTTTCTCTTTTTTTAAATATTCTCTTTTTAGTTTTTTTTTTGTGTCTATTTATATATTTATTTTGGGGGGGTTTTTTTTTTTCGTTTTTCTACCCCTTTTTTTTATTTTTTTCTTTTTTTTTCCTTATTTTTTATATTTTTTTTTTATCCCTTTTTTTTCTTTTTTTCTTCGTTTTCTTTCCTTATATTTTATTATTATATTTTTGGGTATTTTCCCCTTTTTTCCTTCTCCTCTCTACATTGCTTCTAACCCCCTTCCCCCCCTTTTACCCCCACACCTCCCCCTTATCTCCCTTCACCCCCTCCCCTTCCCCTCCCTCCTCTCCCTCCCCCACCCCCCACCCTTTCCCCCCCTCCCTTCCCCCCTTCCCCTCCTCCCCCCACCCCCCCCCCACCCTCTCCCTAACCCCACTCCCTCCCCTTCCCCCACCCCTCCCTCCGCTCTACAGACTGTGGCCTCTTATGCATGAAAATTAAGTGAGTATAATAATAGAAGTTACTGCCAGACACAACAACTTTGCCAGCGGTGGGTGGTCGCGCGATGGGTGGGTGGGGTGGGTGGGGGTGGGGGCGTGAGTGGGTGAATGGTTGGATTGGAGTGGGTTGGGTGGATGGGTGGGTTGGGTGGGGGTGGTGGGGGGTGGATGGGTGAAGGGTGGATGGGTGGGTGGAGGTGGGTGGGGTGGAATGGGTGGGTGGGTGGTGAGGTTGGATGGATGGTGGGTGGTGATGTGGGGTGAGGTGGGGTGAGGATGTGGGGTGGGTGGTGTGGGTGGTTGAGGGTGTGGGGTGGTGTGGATGGGGTGTGAGGTTGGGGGTGTGTGAATGGGGGTGGGAGTGGGTGGCCGCCCTGAGTGAAGGAAAAGGAGAGAGGAAGGAAAGACAAGGAAGATGAAAGAGAGGAAGGATTTGGTTGTGGAAAGAGGGAATGAGAGAGAAGGAGAATATAGAAGGGAGGGAGAGAAGAAGGAAAAAATGAAAAAAGAGAAAGGGGGAGATAGAAGAAACGGAAAAGGAGAAAGGGAGAGAAGAAGGAAATTGGAAAAAGGAAGGAGAGATGAAGAAAAATGGAAATAGAGAAAGGGGGAGACGAAGGAAAATGGAAAAAGAGGGAGGGAGAGATGGGGGAGGCAAGGAAAAATGGAAGGGTATAGATGGAGGAAGGAGAAAGGGAAAGAATTGAAAAAAAAGGGAGAAATGGAAGAAAGCGGAAAAGGAAGAGAGGAGAGATGGAGGAAAGTGAGAAGAGGGGAAGATAGAGATAGAGAAAAAGAAAAAAAGGGGGGAGGGGAGGGGGGATGAAAGGGGAAAAGGGGATAGAGAGGTGTGTAAAAGGGGGATAGAGAGATAAGGAAAAAAGAAGGAGACAGAAGAAGAGCGAAAAGTGGAGGAAAATGGAAGAAGGGAAGAGAGGAAAGGAAGAAGAAAACGAAGAAGGAGAAGAGACGAAGAGACGAGAGAAGAAGACGAAGACGAAGAAAGAAAGACGAAGACGAAGACGAAGACGAAGACGAAGACGAAGAAGAAAGAAAGAAGAAGAAGAAGAAGAAGAGAAGAAGAAGAAGAGAAGAAGAAGAGAAGAAAAAGAAGAAGAAGACGACGACGACGACGACGACGACGACGACGACGACGGGGGGAGAGGGGAGGAGAATGAGGTGAGGCAGAAGTAGAGGCAGAAGAGAGAGGAGAATGAGGACGAAAGGAGGAGGAGGAGGATAGGGGAGAGGAGAGAGAGAGGGGAGAGGGAAGAGAGGAGAGGGGAGGGGGAGGAGAGAGAGAGAGGGGAGGGAGGGGAGGAGAGGAGAGAGGAGAGAGAGAGGGAGAGGGGGGAGGGTGAGGGGAGGGATGCCCGCTACGGTTGCCCACCTAACGTAAACCCGAAGGCTGTTACCACTGTCTGTTGCCCGGCTAATGAGGCCCCCTTGTTTACCGGTCGTGGGGCCTGCGACATGTCACGCCCACTCCGCCCACGCTGGTTATCCCCTCGGCGTGTTCCCTTCCTCTTTATTCTCTCCCCTCTCTCTCTCCTCTCTCCTCGCCCCTCTTCTCTTTATTCTCTCCCCTTCTTCCTCTCTCTTCTTTCTCCCCTCTTCTCTCTACTTTCCTCTCCCCCCTCTTCTCTCCTCTCTTCTCTCCGCTTCTCTCTACTCTACTCTCCTCTCCCCTCTCCCTATTCTCTCCTCTTCCCTCTTCTCTCTTCTTACTCTCTACTCTCCCCTCGTCTCCATCCCTTGTATTTCTCCTCCTTTCCTCTTTTCTTGTCCTTCTCCTTTTTCCTTTATCTTCTATTCTTTCTCCTTTGACTTCCTCTATTCCCTTTCTTTATTCCCTCCCTTTTCCAACATCTTTTTTTTCCCTCTCTCTTCCCCTCTCTCTTTCCCCAGCTCCTCCAGTCTCCCTCCCCTTCTGTTTTTTTCCTCAACTTTCCCCTTGCCAAGAAACAAAGGGAGGGAGAGGGGGAGGGAGGAGGAGGGGGAGAGGGAGAGAGGAGACAGAGAGGAGAGAGGAGAGAGAGAAAAAAAAAATACAAACAGACAGTTTAATTTAATTTATTTTTTTCTTCTTAAAAGGACTGTCTATTGTAAATTCTCTATTGATTTTTTTATCTATCTGAATTTGTTTTATCTGCTTATTCATTACGATTTTTTTTTTGTTATTTATTCATCTATCAAATTACTTAATTATTTATTCGTTTATCCACCCACGTACTTATTTTTTTTCATTTATCCATTTAATTACATATTCATTTCTTTATAAACCTTTTTATAGACATTGTCATTACCTATTAAAAAGGATTGTCCCACTACTAATCCCTAATCCTTTTCCAGTCATAGGGAGACGTGACAGTCCCACGAATCACTAATCCTTGAATCGCCAATCACACGTCACCAATCCATTAAATGTCATTTTCACCAAAGAGCAAGTCCTACCAACTAATCCTCCGAATCCCCAATCCTTTAAGTGCCATCTTCACCAAGGAAGGAAGTCCTGCCAATCACACGTGTCACCAATCCTTGATTCGCCAGTCCTACAACTCATCGAAGCTTTCCCATGCCATTCTCACCAGGCAGGACGTTCCTACCAATCGCAAATCTTCCAATCCTTGAAACTCCACCCCACCAATCCCCCCCAATCCCTAGCTATTGGTTATGCTTTGTCTCCCACTCCACACCCTCAACTCTACTCTTCTCTCCCCTCTCCCTACCCTTCTATCTCTCCTCCTCCCTCTTCCCTCCCCTCCCCTCCCCGATTAGGAATGACTTACCAATCCCCCAATCCTTTCTCCCACTCACCACGCCCTCTCCCTCCCGCAGGCTGTTGGCTGGAAGGTCGTCGCGTGCCCGAGGGTGAAGTCGTGACCTCCAAGATCGACCCTTGCGTGCGTTGCGTGTGCTTCGACGGCAAACTCACGTGCGAGAAGAGGTCGTGCCCGGTCCTCTCCTGCCCCGAGACCAGGCAGGTCCTGTCTCATGACGGCTGCTGCATGACCTGTAGGGGTGAGTGACTCTAGGGTGTTCTAGCGGGGTGTTCTGAGAGCGTGTGTCTCGGCAGGGTCATGCACGGGGGTGTTCTTAGGGTGTATAGTTTGATAGGGGTTGTTAGGGTGTATTTTTTTTAGGGTGTATGGCTTGATAGGGTGGGGTGGGGTGTCCTTAGGGTGCAAGGGTTTCCAAGGTGGGTTAGGATGTGTCTTTCAGGGTCCGTACCTTGACAGACGAGTGAGGGTGGGCTGAAGAGTGCATGACCTGCCACGGTGAGTGTTGGCATTGCTGTAGGATTTGACAGGATGAGTGCGTTCGTGTCCTTGGGTGCATGGCATGTCCAGGTGAGTAAGTGGGTGTCCGGAGGGTGAATGATTTATCAAGGTGTGTGAGTGAGTGTCAGATTTTATGGTGCATGATTTCTGACAGGGTGAGTTGAGTGTTTTAGTGTCTTGCCAGGGAGGGTGACGAGGAGGTTGTGCTTGAAGTTCGCTGCTCCATGATTTTTTTTTTTTTTTTTTTTTTTTGAGAGTGAGTTAGAGAGGTCATAGTGTCGCATATCCTAATAGAGGGAGTAACTGCAGAGTTCCTAGTGCTGCACGACGTCGCAGGATGAGTGCTGCTGATTTCCCAGTGCTGTATCTATGACCTTATCAGCTGATTACTGCGTGGGTGCCCAGTTCCTCATGTGTGCGACCTGCCAGGGTGGGTGAGCGTTGGGTGCATGGGGCTTCCTCTCCGTCGGGCGTGTGTGTGCTACGGCAAGCCAAGGTCAGGCGATCAACAACAAACACGCTGTCAAGTCTGTCCCAAAGAGGAGCTGCCTGCGCCGCTCGCTCGCTGCCGGGGAGGCTGGCGCTGCAGGTCCATGCTGCGGGAGGGAAGGGGAAGGACTTGTATCGTGTAGGTGAATAGATTGATAGAAGGATAGAGAGAGATAGACAGATAGATTGAGATAGATAGATAGATAGAGAGTGCGTGAGAGCGACTGCCTCCCCCAGCCCCGTTGGCGTCCCCTGACTGACCTCTCCTCCCCCAGGGTCGCGCCCGATGATCACCCCGCCGGGCGGCCGCTGCTTCCTCACGGGCTACCTGTACATGAGCGGCGCCGAGCGCTCGGTGGACCCCTGCACGACCTGCACGTGCTCCGAGGGCTTCATCACGTGCGAGCGGCGCACGTGCCCGGTGCTCAACTGCTCGCAGGAGTTCCAGGTGACCCACGAGAACGAGTGCTGCCCCTCCTGCAGCGCCGCCGCCCAGCTGGAGAGCGTCTGCCACGAGTTCGGAACCATCTACAGGGACGGCGACACGTGGCAGCTCGACAAGTGCACGTCGTGCTCGTGCGACGACGGCAAGGTCACGTGCCACGTGCTGCCCTGCGAATACTACAACAAGCCGTGCCCGCCGGGGTACAGGGTGCGTTGGGCTGCGGCCGCTGTGCTGTTTGGGAAGGGCCGATTGGCGTCCTTTTTCTGGTCGGGGAATCTGTGTTATGGCTAGCTCTTGGGATTTATTTTCGCTTTGAAGGTTATTGTCAAATTTATTGAATCAAAAAGGATTTTAATGAGACATATGTAAGAAATATAATATATATATGTATATATGTATATATATATATATATATATATATATATATATATATATATATATATATATATATATACATATTCAAAACACTTGAAAAAATATATAAGAAAAAATGCCTTGCACCTACTAATGCAGAGATAGATAGACAGACAGACAGACAGACAAATACCCCCCCCCCCCACTACACCCTCCCCCCCAACAGCGCGTGGAGTCGGACAGCGAGTGTTGCCCCAGGTGCGAGAAGGCCCCCGGGGTCTGCGTGGTCTTCGGCGACCCCCACTACAGGACCTTTGACGGCCTCCTCTTCAACTTCCAGGTCAGTCCCTCTTCTCTGAGTCTCGGTTGTGTCTGTTTTCGTCGGTTGATTTAGCTTTAGAATGAAGAGAAAAGAAACAGAGGAAGGAATATGGATGAAAAAAATTGGGATAAAATGTGAATGTTTGATGCACTGGTTGAATATACACACACGCGCCCACTCACATAAACAAAGACACACACACGCCAAACCAAACAAAGAGAGGAGAACGATTCCAGTAAACAAGATATAAATAATAGCAAATAATGTTGAAGAAAAAAAAAAGAGTAGAATTAATCTCCTGTTTATTTCTACTTATGAAACGAAGTTGTTTTCAGTTAACAGTTAACAGAAATCCTTGCATCACCCACGACTGTTTGAAGGTTAGTCCCAAAAAGGGCTAACACTTGACCTTAAACGATAATAAAGAATATCCTGATTACAATCATTGCAGAAAAGTAATTAAGATAACACTAAAGACATGGATTAAACACTGAGAACTGGGGTATTAACGATTAAATTGCTCATTCTCCCAAAGGGTTGTTAGATACTAACACTAATAGTGCTGTAAGTAGTGACGGTGTTATTCGTAGTCAAGTGGTATGAATAATACTAACAATCATATGTATTTAACAATAAACGTATTAAATAGAAAGAAAATAAAGGGGCAGTCATAAACATAATAATGATAATAAATGTTAACGACATGAGAACAAAACGACAACAACAATAAAATGTAAAGCAACAGCAGTAATGACAATATAATTGATAAGTGTAATAACGATAAAAGTGATAGCATTGATGATGATTATGATGCAAATACTACTACTACTACTGCTATAACGATAATGATAATGCTGATGATGATAATATTGATGATATTGAAAATGGCAAGAATGAGAATAGAAACAACAGTAATAATAACAATAGAAATAATGATGATGATGATGATGACATTGGTATTATTGATAATGATAATATCCATAATAGCAATGATGATAATAGTAATAATGATGATTATGAAAATGATAATAGTAATAATGATGATTATCAAAAATTGAATAACATGAATTATTATAATTGTAATCAATGATGGAGATGATAGTGAAAATATCACTTGTAACAGTAGTAGTAGTAGTAGTAATAGTAACAATAGTAGAATAATCATGTTAATGATCATTTAATAGTAACGGTGATACTAATAATAATCATGATATTGATGATAATAATGATGATGAAGGTGGTGATGATGATGATGATAATAATAAAAATAATGATAATAATCGTAACAGGAATATTATTACAATAATAGTAATAATGATAATAATGAAATATAATAAACATGATAAAGTAATAGTAATGATAATGATGATGATGACAGTAATAATAGTAATAATGATAATGATAATAACAATAAATAAGAGAATGATAAATAACAATAGTAGTATTATAGTAATAATGCTAAATGCTAATTACAATAACAATGGTAGTAAAGATGATAACAAAAAGAAAAATCATGATATTAGTAATGATAATGATAATATGAATGATGATAACAGCAACAATAATGATGATGATGATGATGATCATAGAAATGATAATGACATAATGACGATGAAAATGATGATTGCAATAATAGTAGTAGTAGTAGTAATGATAACAATGATAATGATAATAATAATGATAATAATAATGATAATAATAATGATAATAATAATAATAATGATAGTAATGATAATAAAAATAATGACAAAAAATAATAGTATGATAATAGTAATAATGTAATAATAATAACAATAAAATAATAATAATAATAATAATAATAAATAATAATGACGATAATGATATAATAATGATAATATAATGTAATGTAATAGTAATAGTAAATGGCAATAATGATAATGATTATGATAATAATAACAACAATAATGGTGATAAGATGAAGATGGTGACGACAACAACAATAATAAAGATTATGATGAGAATAATTATGGTAAAGATAATGATGACAATAATGATAATGATAATAATAATAGTAATGATATTAATGATGATAGTAATAATTTTAATAATAATAATAGTAATAATAATAATATATATGGTATAATATAATAGTAATAATAATAATGATAATAATAACAATAATGATAATAGCGATGAATGATAATAGTAATGATAATGATGACAGTAATAATGATTGCAATGAAGATGAATGAAAAAGTTAGTGATACTACTACTGCTACTAATAACATCTTCAACAATAACAAAAACAAAACAACAACAATAGTAATGATAATGATAGTCATAGTAGTAGCGACATTAGTAATAGTAAACATAATAATAGTAATAATGATAATAATATTCATGATAATGAAAATAATGATGATGATAATAATAGTAACAAGAACAACAACAATAATAATGATAATAATAATAATAATAATGATAATAATAGTAATAGTTAATTAATAATAATAATAATAATAATAATAATAATAATAATAATGATAATGATAATAATAATAATCAAATAATAATAATGATAATAATGATAATAATAATAATAATAATAATAATAATATAATAATAAATAATAATAATAATAATAATAATAAAATAATAATAATAATAATAATAATGATAATAGTAATAATAATGATAATGATAATAATGATAATAATAATGGTAATATGTGATAATAATGATGAAATGATAATAATATGATGATGATAATAGTTACTCCTATTAATACCAATAATTACTACTATTAGTACTAGCATTGTTATTGTTTTATACATACCATTATCGCTATAACTTTCATAATTGATTTAGGAATAGTAATGGCGATAATTGACAACATTTAGGATAACTATTTTTCATGTTTTTTTTTTTTTTTTTCCCAACAGTCAATAAAGTTGATAGTAGTGTACAATACAAAATAATACTATCTGAATGTACACGGTTGAGTAGCATCACACAATATGTCATTATAATCTAAGATAACTCATACGACAGTACAGTCTCCCCCTCACAAAAAAAACGTAAAAAAAAAAAAAAATAGCTGATGATAATCAAGACAACGAAATCTAAAAAAAAAATAATAATATTAAAACCATAGAAACTTCAATTCTAAAAAAAAAAAAAACCCACCAACCCCATCGCAACTCATTCATAAACAACAACCGCGACCAACAGCTGATTGCGAAACCAACCCACGTCTCGCATTCCAGGGCGCTTGCAAATACTGGCTTGCGAAGACTTGCAAAGGGCAAGATTTCAGCCTCAAAGTGATCAATGACGCGAGGAGGTCGTCCCACTTCTCCTGGACCAAGAGCCTGTCCTTCAAAGTGCCCGGCGCGAAGGTAAGTTACTGGGAGTGGGGAGTGGGGAGTGGGAGTGGGAGTGAGGATGGGAGTGGGAGTGAGAGTGGGTGAGTGAGAGTGGGAGTGGGAGTGGGTGATTGAGAGTGGGAGTGAGAGTGAGAGTGAGTGAGTGTGGGAGTGGGTGATTGAGAGTGAGAATGGGAGTGAGAGTGGAGTGGAGTGGTGAGTGAGTGAGTGAGTGAGTGAGTGGGAATGAGAGTGAGAGTGGGAGTGGGAGAGTGGGTGATTGAGGTGGGAGTGAGAGTGAGTGAGTGGGGAGTGAAGGTGGAGAGTGGAGAGTGGAGAGTGAGAGTGGGAATGGGAGTGGGTGATTGAGATGTGGGGAGTGTGAGAGTGGGGAGTGGGGAGTGGGAGTGGAGTGAGAATGGGGAGTGAGAGTGGGTGGGAGTGAGATTGAGAGTGGGAGTGGGGAGTGAGAGTGGAGTGGAATGGAGTGGGAGTGAGAATGGGAGTGGAGTGGAGTGGGAGTGGGAGTGGGAGTGGGTGAGTGAGAGTGAGTGAGTGGGGACTGGGAGTGAGAGAGAGTGGGAGTGGGGGGAGTGGGATGAGAGTGGGGAGTGTGAGAGTGGGAGTGGGGAGTGGGAGTGGGAGAGTGAGAATGAGTGAGTGTGAGAGTGGGTGAGTGAGAGTGAGTGGGAGTGAGAGAGTGGGGAGTGAGGTGAGTGGGCAGTGGGAGTGGGTGGAGTGAGAGGGGAGTGGATGAGTAGTGGGGGAGTGAGAGTGACTGAGTGAGAAGTGAGAGTGGGGTGGGGAGTGGGGAGTGAGAGTGAGAATGAGTGAGTGTGAGAGTACGGAGTGAGAATGGGGAGTGGAGTGAGATGGAGTGGATTGGGGTGGGGGAGTGAGAGTGAGTGAGTGGGGAGTGGGAGCTGACTGTTTTGAATACATAAACACATGAAAAAAATAAGCACTTTTTTATTTAGTTAAAAATTTAAAAATCTCTTGATTGGATGACGCACTTGGATGTCTCCCCCCCCCTTGCACGCTACAGGGGGTGGGGTAGGGAGGGGTTGTGTGTGTGCAAGTGTGTATGTGAATATGTACGCATCCATATGTACGTATATATATGTCCGCGCTTATGTGTAATACGCATCGTCTGTTTTTTTTTTTCGATTTTTCGATTTTTCTTGCCGATTTTGATGAAACTCACACCCTTTTATTTAGACCATAGCCTGATCTCTGTGGTAGATTTTTTTCTCGAAATCGCCCGAACAGTTTTTGAGTTATGGTAAAAAAAAAAAAAAAAAAAAAAAAAAAAAAAAAAAATCACCCCCCCAAAAAAAAAAAAAAACGAAAAAAGACCAGGCGACCCCCTTAACACTCAGCCCTCCTGCAGGTGACTCTGGGCCAAAACCTTCGCGTCAAGATCAACGGGAAGAAGACGAAGCCGCCCTACACGATGCCGGGCGTCCTGCAGCTCACCCTCGTGGGCCAGGCCGTGTCCATCACCACGCCCAAGGGTGAGGGTTTCTCTTTCCTTGTCAGTTTGTGTCTCTGTCTGTCTGTCTCTGTCTCTGTCTGTCTGTCTGTCTGTCTGTCTGTCTGTCTGTCTGTCTCTGTCTGTCTCTGTCTGTCTGTCTGTCCTCTCTCTGTCTGTCTCTGTCTCTTCTCTCTTCTCTCTTCTCTCTCTCTTCTCTGTCTCTTCTCTTCTCTCTCTCTCTTCTGTCTCTCTCTCTCTCTCTCTCTCTCTCTCTCTCTCCGTATATCTACCCATCTATATATCTGTATTTATACATATACCTGCCCCCGCTCCCTCCCTCCTCCCCCCACCACGCATAGCCGGCGCTCTAACCCCCCCCCCCTCCCTCCCCCAGGCATCAACGTGCTGTGGGACGGCGGGAGCTACGTGGAGGTGGAGGTGCCCGTGGCGCTGCGCGGACGCACCTGCGGCCTCTGCGGGAACTTCAACGGCAACGCCACCGACGACCTCACCACCAAGGACGGGCGCCGGGTGGCCACGGCCGACCTCATGGCCTTGTCGTGGGCCACGGGTAGGGCCAGGATCTGCTCGCGGAGGATGAAGGCGCAGCAGGAGGCGCAGAACAAGAGCCTGGGCACGACCCGGTCCCAGCGCCTCACGTGCCCCGTGTCGCGCTCCAAGGCCCTCGGGCGCTGCAGCCTCCTCAACTCCACGTCGTTCCAGCCGTGCCACGCCACCAACGCCGTCGACAAGTACTACGAGTAAGGCTCCGGCTCTCGCGCTCTCTTTGGTCCTACCGTTGTTGCTGTTGTTATCTTAATTATTATTAGTAGTAGCAGCAGTTATTATCTTGATTATTATTATTATTAGAAGCAGCAGTACTGTAATTTTACTGTTATCATCATCAACATAATTTTTATATGCAATAACCCTTATGATTATAGTTATTATTATTATTATCATCCTCATCTTATTATAAAAGCTTCATAGATCGGGACCAAACGAAAAATAAACGTTGGCGACCCACACCACGCCCAGCCCGCCCTCCTAATCGCCCCTTTCCCGCCCAGGTCTTGCATCCTGGACATGTGCGAGTGCAGGCCCGGCCGGAGGTGCGAGTGCGACACCCTGCAGGCGTACGCGAGGGTGTGCCAGCGCCTCGGGACGCCCGTGCTCGACTGGCGGAACCAGAGCAAGTGTGGAGGTGGGTGTTCTCTTTTTTTCTTTTTTTTTTTTTTTTTGTCGATTTTGGTATTGTTTATGCAAGTAAGGAATCATCTTGCGGGATTGGTTGGTGTGTTTTTTTTTATGGGATTGTGTCCCTTTTACGTTTTTTTTTTGCTGTGTGTGGAGGTCTGTTTCAATCTCTCTCTCTCTCTCTCTCTCTCTCTCTCTCTCTCTCTCTCTCTCTTCTCTCTCTTCTCTCTCTCTCTCTCTCTCTCTCTCTCTCTCTCTCTCTCTCTCTCTCTCTCTCTCTCTCTCTCTCTCTCTCTCCTCTCTCTCTCCTCCTCCTCTCTCTCTCTCCCTCCCTCTCCTTCCTCTCCCCTCTCCCTCCTCAATCTTACCAGTGCCTGCGAGGCAGTCAGATTACCAAGCAAGCCCTCCCTTCATTTCCCTCCTCCTCCTCCGTCTGACGCCGCGCCCTTGCTCCCCAGGTCTGGAGTGCCCCCGCGGAGCCGAGTACATGGAGTGCGCGCCCCCCTGCCGCGCCACCTGCAGCAACCCGACGCCGAACCCCAACTGCTACAAGCTCAAGTGCCGCGCGGGCTGCTACTGCCCGCCCCCGTCCGTGCTGCACCGGGGCGCCTGCATCCCCGTGGAGGAGTGCCCCAAGAGAGGGAAAAAGCGACACAGGAACCGCTGAGGGAACGCACGGGGCCTGGCTGAGGACGGCGCCGCGGGTATGTCGGGCCTCCCCATCCTGGTCAGCTGCTGGGGCGCCGAGGCCTCCTCTGCCGGCGGCGCTGGCGGCGGCGAGGCCCCGTGCTCGGCGGCTCGGGAGCCAGGCCCGCCCCAGCGAGCGGTGATCTTAGCGGTGGTCGGGTCGCAGCTGCTGGCGGTCTGGACGCAGCATGAACTCGCATGAGAGGCCTCGGGCTCAGCGTGTAGTGTTTAGGAGCGCCTTGAACCAAACGCCATTGTTGAGAAAGAAAGAATGCGAAAGTGTGTTTATTGAAACTAGCGATAAGTAGATGGACCATTGCAGTTGTCGCCAGGGAAGGGGAACAGAGGGGCAGCCAGACCCAGGAAAGCGCTGGTGGTGAACGACGATCTCAATAATTCTTAGTTTTGTGTTTGATGGATAAGTGTTCGTGTATCTGTCTCTCTGTTCATGATAGGCGCTGGCGGCACTCTCCGTGATCGGCCATGAACAATTTTGTACCATTGTCACTGCCAGGTTTAAGCCGCGTGGTGAAAGGGTGTTGCAAAATGCCTCGTGCATTGCCTTCTGCCTGCAGTGCAAGCAGAGGCAGCGAACTGATGCTCTCTTCTTATGCTCTTAGTCCAGTGCGTCTCACCGAGTCATTAGGCGGTTGCAATGCAATACAGGGAAGAGGAAAGCAGTGCAAAGCTAGCGTTGTTCGCGCCACGGCGTCGAGAAGCGTGAATCAGGAATGGCGTCGATGGATCAGCGGATCATCGAGACCGAAGGACCTGGAGTGGCATTGGCTTTGCACGTTGCCGAAGTGTCGTTGACGAAGGGAATAGAAGGGAATGCTTGGTATTTATTTAACTCGGATGGCGATGGTTGACTGATAGAAAGGATGGTAGACAAAGCAAGCAACCATTGTTTTTAATAACACGAATATCACAATAATACAAAAATACAACAATGGTTTTCTTTTCTAGTATTAATAGAGTCAGCTGACCTACAAAAGTTTAAGACCCTTGTCTGCTGACATTGGTTGTTCACATTCACTAAATTATGTTGTTCACAGGTTGTTCATTAAGTACCAGTGACAGAACTAAAACATTGTGATGAAAAGCAAACAAGCCTATTAGGTGTAGTGACCCATTAGAGCCAATTCATCATAAACTCCTTGTATAGTATTTTTTTTTTTTTTTTTTTTTTTTTTAAAGAAAGGGTATTGTTCTTGTCACTTAAAGAGGTAGAGACAGGGAAGCAGCTACGTGAACGAGGCGGCGAAGGAGCTGTTGTTGAAGGACGAGGTGGGAAAATCCTGTCAGTTTGGAGGATGACTTCAGCTTCGTGACCTCTTAAAGGTTTCTCCTTGAGATCCCAAACACTCGCGTCGTGTCCTCGTTGACCTTTTGAGATTGTTCCTCTTTTTTTTTCTTCTTTGTTTTGTGGAATAATGTTTTTTTCTTCCTTATAGAAAAAACTACATAGCTTGATTATTTCTTAATTGATTTTTTTTTCCTGATTAAGGAGTCAGTTGACCCTTAAACCACATTAGTGTTGGTGCTTTTAAACCAACACATTCAAAGGGTAAAAACAATTATAAATCTCAAGGCAGGTTAAAACAAACAAACAAAATCCCACATTTCTGTTGTATTTCCAACTTTTTTTTAT
This sequence comes from Penaeus vannamei, assembly GCF_003789085.1. Taxonomy (NCBI): domain Eukaryota; kingdom Metazoa; phylum Arthropoda; class Malacostraca; order Decapoda; family Penaeidae; genus Penaeus; species Penaeus vannamei. Next base: position 2,385 of record NW_020870171.1, on the reverse strand, counting down.
ACATAACTTTAATTATAGAAGTACCAAAGATATGCTTGTAATTGTCGAAATAATACACTTTTATTAGTGGAGACATGCCTATATATGTATATAATATATAAAAAAACAACAAATTACGTAATCAATTTTGTTCAGTCACGAGTTGGTTGTCCTGGAGGGAGAAGGAAAAAAAAAAGTTAAAAAAGGGAAAATATAAACGCTTGTACACGCTTGGTGCTTAGGGTGAGGTTGTATGTTAAAATTATGAATTCTTTTTTAGGATATATTTATTCGTGGAGGTTCAGCAGCTGTGCCTGTTGGGTGAAATTAGATACAAAAAAAAAGCGTGCCATTATGTGTTGAAAATAAGAGAAAATGATACATATTTTGTAAGAGTTGTGATAAGGGAAATATTAGAAGAAAAAAAATGGAATTGGAGCATCTTAGAAGAGAAAGCAGAGAGAAAGGAAACGTTGGATAGGAGAGAAGGACGAGGTGAAAGACAAAGAGAAATGGAGGAAGAAGGAGAAGGAGAAATAGGAAAACGAGACAATGCGGCCAATTGACTAAATGATAATAATAATAATAGTAATAATAATAATGATAATAATAAGGTCCATTTTTACGAGAAGGTTAAAGAGAAAGAATCGAAGAGAAGTGAAGTGATAAACAGAAAAGTGAGAGGAAAAAGAATAAAGAAGTTTTATGAAAAGAAAAAAAAGAAGGCAGACGAAATCAAAACAGAAATGAGTGAAAGTGAAAAAAAAGAAAATTATAGAAAGGGGAAGGGAGAGGAAAAGAGAAGTGAGACAGGAAAGGGAAGACATGAGGAAATAGAGAAAAAGAGAACGTGAAGGAAAACAGAAATCATAAAGAAAATAGAGAGAACTGCCCGTGCTGAGTTTGTGCTGCCAATGGTGAACCGCTTCTCGGTAGAAAACAAAAAACAAAAACAAAACAAAACAAAAAAAATAATAATGCATAAATATAAACGAACAAGCGTGAACTCTTTGAACAAATACAGACGTAGAAGGTCATTTTAGGAAATGATAACCCAAAGAAATGTCCAGGTTTTTTCCCATGTATGATCTCTCAAAGGTGTTGCCAATATCGCACAGATGGACGTCTTTTTTTTTTAAATCTTTGCACATTCTTTTTGCTGATGAGATTGCTCATGAAAGTTTGATATATGTACTTTGAAAGTACCTTTACTATATACCTTTTCTTTCATTTCTCTTCTATAAACCGATCGTAGGGTCAATAGTAAAGCATCTTGAAGTCCAGAGTTAGTTGCCGCGCTGTTGAAGTCACACGAAAGTCTCACAAACAGTGCCGGATGGGAATACAACTTGCTGCTTAAAAGACATTTCTAACTATTTATAAGTTAACTTCCATTAGTCGCTTCATTTACTACGTGTCAGTTCTCATGTCATGTTCCATAATTACGTATGTGTTGTACATCATGGTACATAAGAAGGCAAAGAGAAAGAAATGTGATGATGTGTATTGAGGGATCGCCTATGATACCATGTGTTATGTTGCATGTGCCTTGTGCTAGCTCTCGTCTCTAATTTTTTTCGAATGAGACTTGACCAAATCTCTCGACTGCCTCTGATATTAGGTATATAAGATTTTGAACCTTATGATGATGAGGATTTTTGGATCTAGGATAGAACTAAAAAAGTGTATTTCAAGTTCTTGTTGTTGTTTTGTTGTTAATTTTTTCTCAGTGTGTAACCCCGCGAAGAACATGTGATTGTTAGAATCTCCATTAAAATAACGCTAGTATTTTTTTTATCTGTCTTTAGTCTAAAACCGTAGGCTGTTTTTTTTTATTATTAGCTGACCTTACTGGAACGCAGCTACATGTTGTCGCCGAGAGTTCAAAATGTAAAAGTTGATCTCAGAAAACCAGATTTAAGAAAAAAAATGGAAGCATGTGAATAAAAAAAAACAAGTATCAACCACGTCACCAAAACGAAATAAAATAGAATAAATGAAAAGAAAGAAAGAAAGGGAAAACAAAAGAAGCGACGCTCTTTTGTTCCGTCACTCTCCTCGCCGACAGCTGTAGCCTGGGCAGTGAGCAGTCAGAATGAAGGTCTAAATCAATTCTTTCTTAGACCTTAGAAAGATGAAGGTCTACCTTAGTTATTTCTTAGACCTTAGTCAGAATATCTCAATGCGGACGTGGGGGGATACGGCATAGCCCTGGTGAAGCTGCTAGTTTGCTAGTTTTAGTCCACAAATGGTGGTTTACCCCCAGCTATTACCAATGAAGAAGTGTCAGTAAGGTTCCTTCATGCAGCACAGTTACCAATTATTTTAATATGTAGACTGACCTCGTTATGGGGAGAGAGAGAGAGAGAGAGAGAGAGAGAGAGAGAGAGAGAGAGAGAGAGAGAG
>NW_020870170.1:60458-62958 GCF_003789085.1 Penaeus vannamei | reverse complement strand
GTTTCAATACTAACTACTCCCTGTGTTCGTATGTTTGTTCTACACATTCTGTCACCTCTCTCTCTCTCTCCCTCCCTCTCTCCTCTCTCTCTCTCTCTCTCTCTCTCTCCTCTCTCCTCTCTCTCTCTCTCTCTCTCTCTCTCTCTCTCTCTCTCTCTCTCTCTCTCTCTCTCTTCTCTACCTCTCCTCTTTTCCTCCTCCCCCCTCTCTCTCTCCTCTCTATAATCTATCTGTCTGTCTGTCGTCCTTCTCTTAGTCTTCTTCAATCTACTCTTCCATATCCATTTATGTCTTCTGTCATTCTCACACACCTCTCCCTCTCCCATCTCCCTCTCTTCCATCTCCCACTCCCTCTCCCTCTCCCTCCTTCTCCCTCTCCCTCTCCTCTCTCCCCTCCCTCTCCCTCTCCCTCTCCCCCTTCTCCCCTCTCCCTCCCCATCCTTCTCTCTCCTCTCCTCCCCCTCCCCCCAAAAAAAAACACGACACACCAACCGACAACAGTGAGGGTGAACCTCCTGGAGATCTTGGGCTGCGTCGACACCTGGCACTCGTAGACGCCCGAATCGCTGACCCCGGGGTCGCCCACCTCCAGGGACCAGTAAGGGGAGCCGGGCAGGTGAAGGGCGCGGAACCTGCTGTCGGTCGTGTAGGTGAAGGTCCCCGTCGTGAGGACGTGCAGGTCGCGCCGTCGGATCCAGGACACCCTGCGGGAACGGAGAGGGACGAAGGGGTTAGTGCGTCTGGGTTGGGGGGGGGGTGCATGGGGGTGGGTTGACGGGAGGGTAGTAGAGGGGCGTAGGTGTTGGGGGGAGGGGTGCATGGGTTGACGGGAGGGGTAGTAGAGGGGGGTAGGTTTGATGAGGGTGGGTTGACAGAGTGGGGTGGGTAGTGGGTTGGAAGAGATGGGGCGGGGTAGAGCGGGTAGGGGAAAGAAGTGGGCTGAGAGTTGAGAGGGAGGAAAGGGATACTGGAGGTGAGTGGGTAGAAAATGAGTGGGTTAGTCAGCAGAGGAGGGTGGGTTGACGGGGGAGGAGTTGGGTGAACAGTGAAGGGAACTCAAATGACGAAGGGGGAAATGCATAGAAGTTTATTGACAAGGGGAGTAAAGGGTCGTTATTAATGACAATCATATGACAGGGAGGCCTGATTTGACAAGGGGAAGGGGATGATTAGGCTCACTCAGGCAGAGGCCGCGTCACACGAGCGTTTCGTCGCAGCCGGGTCTCTGGCGTCGACCCAGCCTTAATCTGGCAATATTGGATAAGGTATTCTAACTCTAAATAACTCTAAATAATTCTAAACTAACAAGACCGACTATATGGATAAGAAATTTTATCTCTAAATAACTTAGTCTTGATTCTGTAGCAGTTATGTGTTGTCGTTAAAAAATTATTTCTGTCTATATCCTTTACCATATCACTTTAGCACGATATTGGAATACCGTTATAGCTTTGCTCCGCCTCGTTCGCTATATTCTTCAGACATACAGACATGTATACAGATGGAAGAAAATTAAGACCAGTAGTATTAATAAAACTGATCGAATATTTAACATTATAAGTTAATTAAACTTTATTCAAGAGAAAGAGAAAAAGTAACAGACAGATAGATATATAGATTGTAAGAAAAGAGAAGAGAGAGAGAGAGAGCGATAGATAGAGAGAGAGAGAGAGAGAAGAGAGAGAGAGAGAGAGAGAGAGAGAGAGAGAGAGAGAGAGAGAGAGAGAGAGAGAGAGAGAGAGAGAGAGAGAGAGGACAGCCAGACATAACAAACAAAAATAAGAGAGACAGAGACAGACAGACAAAAAGAAAGAGAGACAGAGACACACAGACAAAAAGAAAGAGGGACAGAGACAGACAGACAGACAGAAAAGAAACTGATGATATGAAACTAAGACCACGTGACCTTCCTGCCCGTGGAAACAGTGAACACGCCCACACAGTGTAACTTCGACTACGTAATTTCCTCCGTGTGAGCAAGTCTTTGCGTTGTGCTGTTGTATTTTGTGTGTGAATTAAGGTCTAGATTCGCTAACTAATGGTAGTTAGGATGATATCACTCTGAAGGGGAAAGATATCGACTTTGTATTGTTTCAAAAAAGTCTATGAATTACTATTTTTTATTTATCTATTTATTTATTTATTTTTTTATTTTTATATTTATTTTATTCTTTTTTTTTCTTTTTTTTTGTTCACTAATCAAGAGCAGATGGGAATCGTCAACACATGTACGCACAAAGGAACACAGAACCATTTATACGCATACAAACATACTCAGCCACACAGAGTCACAGACACATACGTACATACACACAATCATTCAAAAATGCACACACACACTTGCGTACACATGAACCCGGAGCATCACCTGGATACAATGGAATTTCAAATAATCTCACCAGACTTATCTTACACACAAAGACACACAAGCACAAACAATTAAATAGCCATGTAAACAAACAAACACACTCATCAGCAGTCACTAAATCTTCCTTCCTTT
>NW_020870170.1:45458-47958 GCF_003789085.1 Penaeus vannamei | reverse complement strand
ATTTTGGGTTATGATAATGACGATGATGATAGTAATGCTGATGAAGATAAAGATGATAGTAATGATTATGAGAAATATAAAGATAATAGTCGTGATGAGGATGATAATGATGATAATAACAATGATGATAATAATACAGTAATAATATAAGGATAATAATAATAATGATAATGATAATAATAATAATAATAATAATTATTATATATTATTATTATTATATTATTATTATTATTATTATATTATTATTATTATTATATTATTATTTATTATTATTATTATTATTATTATTATTATTATTATTATTATTATAGTGATAATAATAATAATGATATAATGATAATGATAGTGATAATGATGATAATAATAGTATCAAAACTCATAATAATAGTAATGATAATCAAAATAATGATAATGATAATAATAATGAAAAAACAACAAATGTAAACAATAGTAATAATAATAGTTATGATAATAATAATAGTGAAAATGATATCAACAATAGCAATGATAAAGATAATGATGATAATCATGCTAACAATATGAATGAAAACTATTATCATTATTATCATTATGATCATTGTTATTATTACTATTATTCTATTTTTACTATTATTATTAATGATAATGATAATCATAATAACATCAATGAATAAAAATAATGATAATGGTAATATTGAGAATGATGCCAATAATAATAAGATTAATAATAATAATAGTAATCATAACAACAATATGAAGAAGAATAAATGATAATAAGATAATAAAGTTGCATTTGATCGTGACCCCAATTCATGAAGTGTACTTCTCTCGCAGGATAAAATATTTGGTTCTTAATTAAGATTCTCATCTTTGTACTTTTAAAAATGTCCCCCTTCTTCCTCTTCAGTTTATATCCGCATTCTTCTCTCTTCTTTTTCTTCTTCTCCTCCTCCCTTCCGCTTCTTCTCTCTTCTTTTTCTTCTTCTCCTCCTCCCTTCCGCTTCTTCTCTCTTCTTTTTCCTCTTCTCCTCCTCCCTTCCGCTTCTTCTCTCTTCTTTTTCCTCTTCTCCTCCTCCCTTCCGCTTTTTTCTCTCTTCTCCTCTTCCCTTCCGCTTCTTCTCTCCTTTTCCTCTTCTCCTCCTCCCTTCCGCTTCTTCTCTCTTCTTTTTCTTCTTCTCCTCCTCCCTTCCGCTTCTTCTTCGTTATACTTTCCTCTATTTTTATCGAGAGAGACTGCAGATACACTAACTTCCATGTTTCGTATATTTAGCCTTAAACTTTTAACCCTTGCTCGATCTTCCTTGTCCTCGGAAATCGCTATAGGTTTATGGCCGTGGTCTCGTCTGCCGCCACAGCCTCATTGCTTGTCATGAGTGAGTTCTCTCTCTCTCACTATCTGTCTCCTTATCTATATTCGTCTGGCTGTATATCTCTTTATCTATCTATCGCCTGTTATTTATTTATCTGTTTATCTATCTCTCTCCATCTATCTATCCGTCTGGTTATCTATTTATCTAGCTATCCGTCTGATTATATATCTATCTCTTTATCTATCTATCCGGCTGGTTATTTATTTATATGTTTATCTATCTATCCGTCCTATCTCTTTATCTATCTATCTATCGTCTGGATATCTATCTATCTTTTTATCTATCTATATGTCTATCATCGTCTATCTATCTATCTCTTTTTATCTATCTATCTTTATCTATCTATCTCTTTATCTATCTAATCTATCTATCTCTTTATCTATCTATGGCTCTCTTTATCTATCTACCGTCTAGTTTATCTATTTATCTCTTTATCTATCAATCCGTCTGGTTATCTATTTATCTATTATCTATCTATCTGTTATCTATTGTCTCTTTATCTATCTATCCGTCTGTTATCTATCTATCTCTTTATTATCTATCCGTCTGGTATCTATCTATCTCTTTATCTATCTATCCGTCTGGTTATCTATCTATCTCTTTATCTATCTATCCGTCTGGTTATCTATCTCTCTTTATCTATCTATCCGTCTGGTTATCTATTTATCTATTTATCTATCTATCCGTCTGGTTATCTATCTATCTCTTTATCTATCTATCCGTCTGGTTATCTATCTCTCTTTATCTATCTATCTATCGGTCTGGTTATCTATTTATCTCTTTATCTATCTATCCGTCTGGTTATCTATTTATCTCTTTATCTATCAATCCGTCTGTTCATCTATTTATCTATTTACCTATCTATCGTCTGGTTATCTATCTATCTTTATCTATGTTTCCTCTGGTTATCTATCTATCTCTTTATCTATCTATCCGTCTGGTAATCTATTTATCTCTTTAACTATCTATCCGTCTGGTTATCTATTTATCTCTTTATCAATCCGTCTGGTATCTAATCTATCTCTTATCTATCTATCCGTCTGGTATTTATCTATCTCTTTATCTAATCAATCCGTCTGGTTATTCTATCTATCTCTTATCTATCTATCTATCGTCTGGATCTCTTTATCTATCTCCGTCTGGTATCTCTT
>NW_020870170.1:32958-40458 GCF_003789085.1 Penaeus vannamei | reverse complement strand
TCCCCTCCCTCTTCCTACTTTCTCCCCTCACTCTTCTTCCAATCGCCCTCCCTTCTCAACTCCCTCTCCCTCTATTATTCTCTCCCTCCCTTCCTTCGCTTCCCCCCCTCCTCCTTCTCCTCCCTCCCTCTTCCTTCCCCCACCTTCTTCCATTTTCCTCCCTTCCCCTTCCTCCATGGCCTTCCTTCTTCCCTCCCTCTCCCTCCCTCTCCCTCTCCCTCCCCTCTCCTCTCCTCCGTCCTCCTCCTCTCCTCCCTCCTCCCTCCTCCCTCCCTCCCCTCCCCTCCTCCGCTCCTCTCCCTCCTCCCCTCCTCCCCTCCTCCCCTGTCCTCCTCCTCCCCTCCTCCCCTCTCCTCCTCCCTTCCTCCACCTCCTCCCCTCCTCCTCCTCCCTCCCCCTCCTCCCCTCCTCCCCTCCTCCTCCCCTCCTCCCTTTCTCCGAAATATTTCCTCATACGTTTTTCTCAAGTTAATCTAGTGCAAAATACGAGGAGCAAAGTAGACGAATAGTGTAGCAGATGCATTTTTTAGCAGCACAGCAGTAACGCTAGATCTAGTTTGTAGATGTGTAATAAAAGTATTTCGAAGATGTATTATGCAGTGGATATACGTTATGAATTCAGTGTGTGCTGGAATGAATTTTGTTGCTGTATTTATATGGGATTTAGGAGATGCAATGCTTATTAAACGACTTTTGAAGCTGTCGTTGTAGTGGAAATTTATTGTGGATAAATTGTTTACTAGATGGCTTTTGTAGTAGAAGTCATTGTTGTAGTAGAAGTATTTTGTCAGTAGTAGTAGCGTAGTAGCATTAGTAGTATAGTAGTTGTAGTCAGTAGTAGCTAGTTGTAGTAGTAGTAGTAGTAGTGGTAGTAGTAGTAATAGAAGCAGTAGTAGTATTTTTGTTGTTGTTACTGCTGTTGATGTAGTAGTAGTCGTAGTCTTAGTGTTAATAGTAGAAGTAGCAGTAGTAGCAAGAAAAACAGTGGTAGTTATAGTAACAGTAATAACAATAGTGGAAGTGATAAAAGCACTACTATCAATAGTTATATACCAGCAGCAGTAGCAGTAGCACTAATTGTTGTTGTAGTAAAAGTAGAAAAAAAGAAGCATTGAAGGAAGTAGTAAATGTACTCCTGATATGAATTATGCAGCAGTAGTACTTTTTTCTCCATTCACTTCTTTTGTGTTTATCAGGGATGGTATTTTCCCGCAGGTGGAGACTAATTTTGGTCTTTGAGTCTTTGAGTGCCGGAGACAGAGGCATTGTTGAGGCGAGTGAGGTAAAAATTATTCCAAAGGAACAGAGGAAGAGGAGGGAGGGGAGGGGTAGGATAGAGAGTGGGGAGGGGGGATAAAAATTATAGAGAGAGAAACTGGTGAGAAAAGAGAGAGGGGGAGGGGGGAGTGACTGAGAGATATAGAGATGGAGAGAGTAAAGACGAGAGAGAGAGGGAGGGATGGAGAGAAAGCATGTGAATGAGTTAGAGTGAGAGAGATAGACAGAGAGAGGAGAGAGAAACAGACAGACAGCAAGAGACTAGGCAGGCAGACAAGCAGGTAGGCAGAGAGACAAACAGACAGATCTAGCGACGAACAGGAAGGAAGGAAGAGACAAAGAGAGAGAGAAGGAGGCCCCTACGAGACACATAGCGTATATTTTGCCATGCTAAACTGGCGCAGATTTTCCAATCAAAGTTTTTATTGTCTCTCCCTTGCAGCATAACACGGAGCAGCGCACTATTCTGCAACACATATTCCTCTGGACGTAAGGAAAGAAACTTTTCAAGGAACGGCAATATAGCAGCGGAGGGCCAAAAAATAAAGTGGGAAACCCATTCAGAAACGAACATTTTCTTAAGGGTTCCAAAGTTTGGAAGCCATTTTTCCTGCTCGTGTTTATATTGCAGTATCAGCCTCATATCTCTCCCGGAAACGAGTGTTATCCTCTACTGTCTCTTAGTTCTGTTTTGTTTTGGTTTGGGATTTCGAAAAGGCATTTAACCAGGACTAAATCACACATGCTTTTAAGTTTATAAAGTTTACTAGATGTATATATGGACAAACAAGCAGCATCAGTGATGAAGTAATTTCATCTTCAGCAAAGCTCGTCTTGATACCTTGGTTTAAGCGCGTTTAAAGTAAATGATGATGATGATGGCGAGGAGGAGGAAGAGGAAGAGAAATGAAGAGAGAGGGAGGGAGAGGGGGTAGGTGAGAGAGAGAGAGAGACAGAAAGAGAGAGAGAGAGAGAGAGACAGACAGAGACAGAGACAGACAGACAAAAGATACAAAAAACAAAAACAGAAAACAAACTATCAACAGACTAAGAAAAAAAGAAAAAAAAACAATCAGAGCCTCTTTATCCATCGACCTGAACATCCCCTGAGGAGCTAATTTCCCCCGAGACCCAACCTGCACACGCGGGAAAGGCAGATCCTCATAGTGTTGTGGCTGACTGATAAAGCCACTGCAGGGAACCCCCCCCCTCCTCCCCTCCTCCTCCTCCTCCTCCTCCTCCTCCTCCTCCTCCTCCTCCTCCTCCTCCTCCTCCTCCTCCTCCTCCTCCTCCTCCTCCTCCTCCTCCTCCTCCTCCTGCAGGTCGCTTGGGAATACAGCGAAGGGAATAAAACCACGTGGGAAAAATACAGTTCCAAAGGATTGGTTTACTGATTTGTGGTTAATGGATAAGGATTAGGATTCGCGGTATATAAATGGTCGATGTAAACAATGTGAAATGAAGTCTTGTAATAGGACTGCCCAAATTGGTATTGTTGAAAATGATGACGAGGATTATAAAACTGTATCATACTATTATTATTAATAGTAATGATCACAACGATAATTGTGGTGGTGATAATGAAGATGATGTGATGATGGTGATGAGGATAATGAGGATGGTGATGATGGTGATGATGATGATGATGAAGAGGAGGAGGAGGATAATGGTGATGATGATAGTGATGGTGAAGATGAGGATGATGATGAGGATTAGGGTAATGATGATGATGATGATGATAAAAGTAGAAGTAGCGATAATAGTAATGATTCTGACGATGTCGATTACTATTATGCATATTTAGACAAAAACAAAAATGGAGAACAAAACCAAATAAAGAAAAATAGTGTACTTTATGCGTGAAATGACTTCTCGAAAGCAATACACGCAGTAAAATGACCGGAAAAAGACGAGAGCAGACGAAAGTTTCAATATCAAGCTCGATCTCATCTTCAAGTTGAGGACGATGAAGAAGAGAAAGGAGGAAGCATTTAAGAAACCGAGGAAGGAAGGAAGGAAGGGAGGAAGATGACGGTGTAAGTGAGGGAAAGAGGAGAAGGGGAGACAAGAAGGAGAAAGCAGGAGAGGAAACGAAATCTTTCTTGTTTGAATCAATGATTAGAAATTTTTAAAAATCTGAATCAGGATGAATCAAAACCTATGACTCTGTTCTCTTTCTTCATTCTTTTTTTTCCCCTCCTCTTCTCCTCTCTTCTCCCTCTTTCTTTCTTTCTTTCTTTCTCTCTCTCTCTCTCTCTCTCTCTCTCTCTCTCTCTCTCTCTCCATCTTTCTTTCTCCCCCCTCCCCCCCCCTCTCTCTCTCTATCTATCTATCTACCTGTCTCTTTTCTTTTCGTTTCGTTTCTCTGTTTCTGAAACACTTCTCTCTTCAAGCTGGAAGATTGCATGTGATTCGATATCGAAACTGGCACTTTATATCTCGAATACAGTTGTTCAGGTTATGATATTGTCAATAGAATCCCGGCAGGTGATATCAGGCGAGAACCTTCTCCTGCCTGCGTCTCGAGATCTTCCTGTAATGCCGTCTTTAATACTTATATCTTTTTTATTATCGAGGTTTTGTTTTGTTTTGTTTTTTCTCTTATCATATCGACACTTCAGAATGCTTCTTACTGTGAGATACAAGCAATGTAAATCATTCTGGAGAGTGAAAGATCGTTGAGGTTGTTTGTCTCGGGAACTAAATTTACCAGCGCCATTTTCTGTCGATGAATAACTCAGCAAAACCTTTACCTCGATGTTGTAGTTTCTCTCTCCTCCTTTACCTCGTGTTTTCTCTCTCCTTCTCCCTCGAGAAAAAAATAAAAAGCAAAACAACTAGTGTCAACAAAGGACTTACAAAATACGAGTTATTAGTTTATGATATATGGCTTTATAAGATGGGAAATTCCGCTTGTTACTTAATCGTCTCGAAAAAAAAGAAAATAAAAAAGAAGTCTTCACAAGGAGGCCAAAGTTTGATACAGTTCGAATGAATTCCCCACGTAAGAATTTTCAATAACTCTGCGGACACTTCCCAGAATATTTCAGTTACTCGGATGGCCTGCGGGCTCATTTCACTGGCGCAAAGTTTGGATTGCATTATGTCTATGTATGTATTCTGTAAAATGACAATTGCAATATTTGTTCGCAATGAACATTCTCAAAAAAAATTAATTGCTTAGAGTGGCATTTATTCACTGATTGTGCACCACAAATCTACGGACATTTCCCAGAACATTTCAGTTACTCTGATAATTTGTGAAATCATTAGTACATCAAGATCTGAAAATTATTCACGTTTTATATGTATATTTCAACAAACATTAAAACTTTAATTTCAGAATTTGTTTTTATAAAAAAGATAATCTTATCACTTTTCAGACTTAAGCTTGCTTTCACGATTCGATCATCCCAGGTAATCGGCATTCTTTGTGGGAATTGTATATAAAAAATAACAAACGATTCAAATGAAATCATATCAATTATAATAGATAAAACAGTTATGATAAGGAAAAAAAATTGATACTGGCAACAGGGATGCTCTCGTTAATGAGAATATAATCAACATTGATAACAATAATGATGATGTAAATATAAAGAAAACAACAGTAACAAAGAAAATATTGTCACTGATAAAAGCAAGACTGATGATCTCTTTGTTAATGACCACTCTCTCTCTCTCTCTCTCTCTCTCTCTCTCTCTCTCTCTCTCTCTCTCCTCTCTCTCTCTCTCTCTCTCTCTCTCTTCATCCTTCCTCTCTCTCTCTCTCTCTCACTCTCTCTCTCTCTCCCTCCTCCCTGCCTCCCCTCCCTCTCTCTCTCCCTGTTCAATCCCTCCCTCCCGCCTCCCTCATCCAACCCTTCCCTCCCCCCTCTCCCCTCCCTCTCTCCTCTCTCTCTAAAACAGACAAACACCCAACCAGCGCAGGAAAACCCGCCAGCCCCGCCCGGAGCCCGCAGCCCTCCCCGCGGCGCCGTCAGCCACCTCCCCTGAAGAAGCGAAGCCCGCGAGCCGAGGGAACCAGCGCGGCGGTTGGTCTTTATAGCCATCATCGGGTCGGGAAGCGAGCATTAAAGTCCGTTCTGAGCCGGAGGAGGATTCGAGAATGAGGGCTTTACGGGCTACTTTGCCGTCCGCTGCGATGGAGTGGAGATGCAGTGTCGATACAGTGACGGCGGCTATTGTGGCGGGTAGAGGGTTTGAGGAGAGGCGATGGTGTGTGGGTGTGTTTCTGTGGAGATTTCTTCTTTCTGTTTGTCCTTCTCTCTCCTCTCTCACTCACTATCTATTATCTATCTACCTATTTCTCTTCTTCTCTCTCTCTATCTATCTATCTATCTCTATCTGTCTCTATCTATCTCTCTCTCTCTCTCTCTCTCTCTCTCTCTCTCTCTCTCTCTCTCTCTTCTCTCTCTCTTCTCTCTCTCTCTCTCTCTCTCCTCTCTCTCTCTCTCTTCTCTCTCTCTCTCTCATCTCTCTCTTCATCTCATCTGTGCCTTATTGCTCAATTTGCTCATCTTAATTGTATCAATTTACATGATTGTTTACCCAGATTTTTTTTTCCTTCCTTTTCCAGAAAAATCAAAACCTCATTAATCTGATTGATTCTAATCATTCCTCTCCGATGTTTGTCCAAACTTTACCGCACCGGAAGGAGAGAGAGCGAAAAAGACTTGGGTTTTGCGCCTGATGGAATATTATCACCATCCATCAGTTAGCTTTAATGGACTTGATTATAATGAATATGATTATGGGGAAGGGCCGGCGTGCAGAGGCTCGGCAATTTGTAATGGTAAAGAAGGGTTATTATCTTTAAAGCAGGGGCCTAGTCAAGAAAATTGATTGGGATAGGTTTTGCTTTAAGTAATAAGCGAGAGGAAATTGAGGAGGAGATGAATTAGGTAAGATAGTGAAGTGTGGAGAAAGAAATAGGTAGGGAGGAAACAGGGTAGGAATGAGGGAGAGAGGCAAGGAAGGTGGGAGGGAGGAATGGAAGGGTTAGTAAGGAGGAAGAGAGGAGAGGGCGGTGGGAGAGAGGAAAGCGAGGAAGGAGGGTGGGAAAGAAGCAGGGAGGAAGGAAAGAAGAAAGGAAAGAAGAAGTAAGGGAAGGTCGCAAGGGAAAAAAAGAAAAAGGACAGTGCAACAGATAGATAAAACGAAGGAGAGGTAGGCAAAGAAGTGCGGGGAAATATGGTGACTGGAACGTTCTTTGTGTGAGAGGTGTTTTAACATAAATCTCGAAAAAAAGGTTATCGTGATAATAAATAAATAAATAATAAAGATATCTATGAATGAGAACGAATTATCTTAAAGCACAAGATACATATCATTGTAATATTTTCTCTAATCTATAAATAATTCACTTTAGACATGATCTACATACCATAACTTTTAAATCATCTCAACCAAATCATCTTTGCCACCCATCTCAAACAAGACAGACAGAAAAACAGACAGACAGACAGACAGACGGAGAGGTAGGCAGACAGAGAGACAGAAAAACAGACAGATAGACAGACAGACGACAAGGCAGACAGATAGAAAAACAGAGACAGATAGGCAGATAGAGAGACAAACATACGGACGGACACAGAGAGACAAATGGCCAGACAGACAAACAACAACAAAGACAAGGCGCATAGGGTCCGTATCTCTCATGTTCCTCCATAATCAACCTAATTCCGTGTCCTATCCGCTTCCAACACCAGAATGGAGCAGACCCTTCCATTACTAAACAAATAATGGTGATAGAAGATCCTCTCTTTTTCTACGCTGGATTAGAGAAAACCCTTCAGTACTGCTGTTAAACAAATAGGAATGATGATTAAAATCCTCTCCCTTTTCCCACTCTAGAATAGAGAAGATCCTTCAGTTGTACGTAAAAAAAAAGATGAAATTAAGAAAGAAATTAAGTTACATCTGAGACAGCAATGATTAAAAAGTTTTCAAAGAATGTCTGTGTTATCCTGATGCACTATTACGTCGATTCAGGAGGAAGAAAATGTAATAATTGATAATAATAACAAAAAAAAGGGGAAAAAAGTTACATCTGAGATAGCACTTCTCTCCTTCGCCTCATGCCACTTTGGATTCCAATTTTCCCACGGCTTGTCGCGAGGACCGGCTGGAGGGCGCAGAGAAAATAGTTCGCTTCGCCGGGGCTTCCGAAGGTGACTCTCCCGGGGGAATTTTCTTTGACGTGCGTGTGTGTGTTGGGGG
>NW_020870170.1:25458-27958 GCF_003789085.1 Penaeus vannamei | reverse complement strand
GATAGATAAGATAGATAGAAAGTACAGATAGATAGGATAGATAGAAAAATAGGAGACAGGATAAACAACATGGAGACAAGAAGGGAAGGAAGCGGACAAGCAAAGAGAGGAGTAGGAACGTAGGGGGATAGAAGGGAAACGGAGAGAGAGAGAAAAAGGGAGAGTGAATCCAAGGGAGGGAGAGAGGTAGGCATAAATGGAGGGAGGGAAGGAAAGTCCAAGGGAGAAAGGGAATTCAAAGGAAAGAGACAGAAAGAAAGGAAACGAAAGAGGGATGGAGGAGAGGAGAGGGAGAGAGGGACACAGAAAGAGAGAGGGAGAGTGGGACGGAGACAGGTAGAGATGGGAGCGAGGGAGGGAGGGAGAAAGGAAGGGAGGAGGCAATAGAGAGGGTGGGGGAGAAGGTAGAGAGAGAGAGGGGAAGGGAAAAGGCAGAGAGAGAGGGGAGAAAGGAGAAGCGGGGAGAGAGGAAGAAAGAGATGGGGAGGGGAGAGGAAGAAAGAGATGGGAGGGGAGAGGCAGAGAGAGAGGGCAAGGGGAGGGGCAGAGAGGCGGTAGAGGGNAGGAGGATAGGAAGATAGGAAGAAGGAAGAAATGGTATCAGCTAGGACAAGGTAGATAAGAAAGTACAGATAAATAAGGTAGAGTATGAAAGTACAGATAGATACAGCTAAGAAGATAGGATAGATAGAAAGTACAGATAGATAGGATAGATAGATAAAATAGGAGACAGGATAAACGACATGGAGACAAGAAGGGAAGGAAGCGGACAAGCAAAGAGAGGAGTAGGAACGTAGGGGGATAGAAGGGAAACGGAAAGAGAGAGAAAAAGGGAGAGTGAATCCAAGGGAGGGAGAGAGGTAGGTATAAATGGAGGGAGGGAAGGAAAGTCCAAGGGAAGAAAGGGAATTCCAAAGGAAGGAAACGAAAGAGGGATGGAGGAGAGGAGAGGGAGAGGGACACAGAAAGAGACACAGAAAGAGAGAGGGAGAGTGTGACGGAGACAGGTAAGAGAGGAGAGGAGGGAGAAGGGTAAGTAGAGTTGGAAGAAGGAAGACAGGCAAAGAGAGGGGGGAGGGGGGGAGGAGGCAAGTAGAGAGGTGGGGGAGAGAGAGAGAAAGGGGAGGGGAGAGGCAGAGAGAGAGGGGAAAAGGAGATGGGGAGAGAGGGAGGGGAGAGGAAGAAAGAGATGGGGAGGGGAGAGGAGAAGAGAGAGGGAGAAAAGAGAAGCGGGAGAGAAGGGGAGGGGAGAGGCAGAGAGAGAGGGCAGCGGAGAGGGCAGAGAGCGCGGAGGGAGGGGGGAGCATCAGCTTCCCGTCACGTCAACCTTTTGCAAATAACTCTCATCACTTCGGCAAATGTCGCGAATGTCGGCAGCGTTTTTGGCGATCACTTCCCGTGTCTTCCGATGCGGGACACAATCCGTCAGCGGGAAAGGGCCTCGCGATCTGGCTAAAAATGGAAGGCAGGAGGTCGTCTCTCTTTCTCTCTCTTCTCTTTCTTTCTTTCTCTTCTCTTTCTCTCTCTCTCTCTCTCTCTCCTCCTCTCTTCTCTCTCTCTCTCTCATCTCTCTCTCGTCTCTCTCTCTCTCTCTCTCCTTCTCTTCTCTCTCTCTCTCTCTCTCATCTCTCTCTCTCTCTCTCTCTCTCTCTCTCTCTCTCTCTCTCTCTCTCTCTCTCTCTCTCTCTCTCTCTCTCTCTCTCTTCTCTCTCCTCTTTAAAGGCAAGGCAGCAGAGTCCAAGGTGTCTGAGATTAACACTTGACTTCTCGAACGTCCGGGTCCTATCACTGAGTGGCAGCTGACAGGAGTTGGCATCTTTGAGGTTTTCTTTTTCTCGAATGAACAACGAAACCCGGCAATGCAACTGCACACATACATGAATACACACACATACATGAATACACACACATGAACCCACGCCCACGAGCACACCTACGCGAGTACCAACACCCACCCACATCCACACACCCCCTCACCCATTCACCCATCCACATAACATTACACCACGTCCACCCGCTCACACTCCCTCCACACACACGCTCACACCCATCACGCCACTCACTTAACCCAACCCCACCCCTCCCCCCACCCGCACCCAACCCCTCCCTAACCCCTCCCCCCCATCCCCCCCTCCTGCAATGTCCTCTGACATGCAATCCCAGAGGACCTTCGAGTGAGACGTGCTCTCCTGCAGGATCGATTTCCTCTCGAGAAAGACCTCCGTTCGCACTTATCTCGGGGACTAATTGCTGCGCTTCTCGGCTCGGCCTCCGACACGCTGCGGGCTCTGTTGCTGTTGGCTTGGCTGTTGAGGCTGTTTTATCAATGCTGTTTGGTGATGCTGCTATCGGCATTATGGTTATCATTACTATTATTATGATTTTCTTTGTTTTCATTGCTACTTTTATCGTTATTGTCACTATTATCATATTTTATTACCAGTTTTATGTTATTATATTGTTTGACTCGATTATCATCATTGTTATTATATAAATAAAT
>NW_020870170.1:17958-20458 GCF_003789085.1 Penaeus vannamei | reverse complement strand
TATGTGTATTTACCTGTGTGGTATCTGTCTATCTATCTATCTTTTCCTTCTTATCTATTTATTTCCTTACCCCCCTCTTTTCCCCCCCCTCTCCTCTCCTCTCTGTATGTCTGTGTGTTGTATGTCTCATCTACTCTATCTTTCCTTCTAATCTATATCATTGCCTTCCCTCCCCTCTCCCCCCCACCTCTCTCTCCTCTCTATGTATGTGGTGTGTGTCTATCCACTCTATCTATCTTCTTTCTATCTCTACCGTATCTCCGTTCCATCCCTCCCCCCTCTCTCTCTCTCTTCTCTCTCTCTCTCTCTCTCTCTCTCTCCTCTCTCTCTCTCTCTCTCTCTCTTCTCTCTCTTCTCTCTCTCTCTCTCTCTCTCTCTCTCTCTCTCTCTCTCTCTCTCTCTCTCTCTCTCTCTCTCTCTCTCTCAGACAGACCTGCGTCCTTCCTGGCAAAAGGTCACCCTATGCATTGTGCAAAGCATTGAGGTTCTAATCCCATTTCTATCTCATTGTGTAAATGTGTCATTGTATTATTCCACTATACAAAACTTTATCCTTTACTCTCGTGCAGAAAAAGACCCCATGTATTCTGGGACGTATTATGCAAAATGCGTGGGCTCTAATCTCTGCAAAGGAGGATAGTTTTATGTATGTGAATATATCTTTCCTCTTTTTATTTCGTTTTTAATTATTTATTTCTTATTTTTGTCTGTGTTTTCATATGAATATATTTTTTTGTTCGATTCGATCCTATGTAGGGCAATGATTCGCATTATCTTGACTCAAAATGCTATATCACTCCACTGTGTCATGTCTTTACGGTCAACATGTCACCTTTAATGCCTGAAATGTTTTAGACTTCGACATAAACTGACATGAAATTATTTTGAAAGCCTGTTTTTAGAAAGGAAATTACCACTGTGGCTTTTTATACTTCTTTCATGTACGTGTCCGCGTGTGCGTTTATAGTGTGTGAGTTTTCGTGTATTTATTCATGATGATAAGTATAATCATAATGAAGATAGTGACGATATTGATGATGAAAAAATAATTATTTTGATAATGAGAACAAGTGTGATGATCAGGATAATGGAAACAATGAAAATACTGATGATAGAGATAAAAATGATAACAATGATAACAATAATGTTTATAAAGATATTGATGATGATGACAGTAATGATCATGATAATGATAATAATGATAGGGATGATGATAATGAAGATAAATGAAGATAATGATAATAATGATAATGATAACAATAATAATAATAATGATGATAATAATAATAATAATAATAATAATAATAATAATAATAATAATAATAATAATAATAATAATAATAATAATGATAATGATAATTACAATAATAGTATTAATACTAATAATAACAAAATTATAATAACGATGATAATGATAAAATAATAACAATGATAGCATAAGAAAACCTTTGATAATGATAAAATGATGATGGTGATAGTGAAGATGTTGATGATAGAGGTAATGATAATAGAAATAGCGATGAAAATCATATACATAGAACAGTAATATGAAAAGGGAATAAAAATATATCAAAATAATGTTATGATAATAGCAATTATGAAATATAATAATGATATATCCAATAATAGTAATGAATAGTTAATAGTAATACTAATAATAATGATGGTAATAATGATGATAATAATAATGATAATAATGATAACAATAATAATGAGAATAAGAATAACAACTATAATAACAGTCATCATAATAATCATGATAATAAGAAGAAGATGAGGAAAAAGGAAAGGAAGAAAAAGATGAATAAGAGAAAGAAGCAGGAGAAGAAGAAGCAGAAAACGTAAAACAATGATAATTATGATAATGAAAGAAGAAGACGTAGAAGAAGAAGAAGAAGCAACGAAGAAAAATTAGAATAAGAAATCGAATAACAGGAAGAAGCAGAAAAGAAAAAAAAAGAAGAAACAGAAAAAAAGAGAACAATAATAACGATAATAACAGCCGGAACACATGAAAATGAAAACCTAAAATACATTCAAACACATGGAAATGAATACCTAAAAGCCTAAGGAATTAACGAAACGGCGGCCATTCATAAATATTTATGATCCAAACGCAATTATTCCTGCGAAATTAAAGTTATATTTGCATCCTATCTTTAATATTCGTTTTATCTGCCATTACATATTAATTTGCATGTTTTAGGAGCCTTTCAACGCAGCGCTGTTAGAGTATTAAAATTCTTATTTCCGGTAATGCACGCGCTGTATTCAGTGTGATTCTGATACACGTGTGTGTGGTGTGTGCGTGTGTGTGTGTGTGTGTGTGTGTGTGTGGCTGGTGTGTTGTTGTGTGTGTGAGGATGTGTTTAATAGACTAGAAGAGAGGACTGTTTGTGTGTGTGTATGGGGGCGGGGTGCGTTGTGTTAGTCTGTGTGTCTTAGTGTGAGATGTTTTAATAGACTAGAGAGAGGGACTGTTTGTGTTGGGGGGGTGGGG
>NW_020870170.1:10000-15306 GCF_003789085.1 Penaeus vannamei | reverse complement strand
TCTCTTCTCTCTCTCTCTCTCTTCTCTTCTATATCTTTCCTCTCTCGCTCTCTCTCCTCTTCTCCTCTACCTCGCGTCTCTCCTTCTCTCCTCTCTCTCTCTCTCTCTCTCTCTCTCTCTCTCTCTCTCTCTCTCTCTCGTCTCTCTTCTCGTCTCTCTCTCTCTCTCTCTCCTCTCTCTCTCTCTCTCTCTCTCTCTCCTCTCTTCTCTCCTTCTCTCTCTCAAGTCTCGTCTCTCTCTCTCTCTCTCTCCTCTCTATCTCTCTCTCTCTCTTCTCTCCTCTTCTCTCTCTCTCTCTCTCTCTCATCTCTCTCATTCTCTCTCTCTCTCTTCCTTTTTCTATACTGTCTATCATCTATCTTTCTACTCTATCTATCTAGTCTCTCTCATCTATCTTCTATCTACTATATATCTATCATGTATGATCTGTCTATTCACTTAATATCATATTATTATCGCTATCTATCTATCGCTATCTGATCTATCATAAGTCGCGGCTATCTATCATATCTATCTATCTCTTCTTTATTCATCATACCTCCTCTCCTCCTCGTTCCCCTCTGTCTGGCCGTATAAATTTCTATCGAATCTGGTCTATATAATCTACTTATCTATCTCCTATCTATTGCTGCTCAAGTTCATCGTTGTCTTATATTTTTTATTCATATATATTATCTATTTATCTTCAATCTCAGTTCTATTGTATCTGTTATCTGTCTACCTATCTATGTCCGCATTATCTCTCTCTCTATTATCTAATCTAAATCGCTATCTATCTATCTCCCTCTCCCTTCTCTCTCTCATTCTCTCTCTTCCTCTCCTCCCTCATCTTCTCTTTCTCTTTCTCTCCTCCCTCTCCATCCCTCCCTCCCTCTCCTCTCCTCTCTCTCCCTGTCCATCCCTCCCATCTATCTTCTTTATATCCCTCTTCTCTTGCTCTCCTTCCTTCCCTCACCCTCCCTCCTCCCTCCCCCCCCTCCACCCCGCGTCCCCGCCACACCCGCACAGCCCCGCCGAAGAGCAGCATCCGGGTCTTTGTTGTCCTCAGACCCCGCAATATTGAGCCTTTCATCTCCCATTGTCTTCTTCCCCGCTTATTGGCCTCCCTTTCCCTGCAACAACAGCGCCCAATTCTTCATCATCGTCCTGCCGATGGGAGAGGGCGCGTGGGTGGTGTGGGGCGGTGGGGGGTGGGGTGGGGCGGTGGCCTGGGTTGGGGGTGGGGGTCGGTGGTTGGGTAGGCGGTGGGGTGGGAGGGGTAGGAGGAAGGGAGAGAAGGGAGATGAGGAAAGAAGAGAGGGAGATAGCAGGAATGGAAAGGAAGGGGGCATTGTGGTGGTATTGTGTGTGTGTGTGTTGTGTGTGTGCGTGTGCATGTGTGTAGGAATGGAGAGAAGGAGAGAAAAGAGAGAAGGGAGGAATGGAGGAAGAAGGGGGGAGAATATGAGGAGGGATTGCGGCTGTGTTGTGGTGTCGTGGTGTTTGCGGTGGTGTGTTGTGTGTGTGTGTCATGGTTTGTGGTGCTGACCATGTGTGTGTGCGTCTTGTGGCATGCGTGTGCGTGTTCTGTGAATTTTGTATGTATGGTACTGTCGTTACACTTATTTATTACACAATCCAAGTATATACATATGCAAATATCTGTAGTTTATCCCTGAATCTCTCCCGAAATGCTACGATGATCAGACGTCGAATGCGCACGTATCCCCGACCTGCAGGTTGCTTCAAGTCGTAAGCCTTCCCTTGGTGAGCAAAGACTAGACAGGCGGTTTCAAAGCCTTTTTGATAGATGGAGAAAGAGGGGGAGAGGAATGAGAAGAGGAGAGGATGGAGAGTAGAGAGAGAGAGAGAGCAGGGGGGGAGAGAGAAGGGGGGGGGAGGAGGAGGGAGGAGAGAGAGAGTCAGACAGACAGACAGACAGAGAAGAGAGAGAGAGAGAGATAGAGCGAGACAGTCAGACAGACAGACAGACGAGAGACTGAAGAGGAGAGAGAGAGAGAGAGAGAGAGAAGAGAGTAGAAGAGAGAGAGAGAGAGAGAGAGAGAAGAGAGAGAGAGAGAGGGAGGGATAGAGAAGGGAAAGAGAGTCAGACAGACAGACAGACAGAGACAGAGAGAAGAGAGAGAGAGAGAGAGAAAGAGAGAGAGCGAAGTCAGACAGGACTGAGAGACTGAGAAGAGAGAGAGAGAGAGAGAGGAGAGAGAGAGAGAGAGAGAAGACTGAGAGAAGAGAGAGAGAGAAAGAGACAGAGAACAAGAGAGAGAAGACCTCAATCATAACACCTCTAGACATGACCCGCGACCCTGGCTGTTCAAATATTAGGCTTTTTGTTGTATTTTATTAAATCATGATATTCATTTTTTTTCAATAAACATATACATAACTGACTAAAACAAAGCGATCCACAATTACGATTATATTTTCTTTATTTCGAGTTTCGTCATTGTTCAAGGATTCTTTTTATGTTTTCTATAACATCTATCTGGACATGCTGGTACACGGAGGCCCGTCTGAGCACAAGAATGAGCGATCAGAACTGCTGCCCATTTTAAAATCATCTTATAATAAAAAAATAAAAAATTTAAGCATTAACCCCCATAAGTGACTCCCTATATACCGAAAACATCTCAAGATTGAAAACTGACCTCGCTGATATTCGGAAAGTCATTGGCGACCCAGGAAAAAAAAATCTGGCGACCCCAGGAAAAAAATCTTGGCGACCCCAGGAAAAAAAATCTTGGCGACCCCAGGAAAAAAAAATCTTGGCGACCCCAGGAAAAATCTTTGGCGACCCAGGAAAAAAAATCTTGGCGACCCAGGAAAAAAATCTTGGCGACCCCAGGAAAAAAAATCTTGTGGACCCTAGGAAAAAAAATCTTGGCGACCCCAGGAAAAAAAAATCTTGGCGACCCCAGGGAAAAAAAACCCCAGGAAAAAAATCTTGGCGACCCAGGAAAAAAATCTTGGCGACCCCAGGAAAAAATCTTGCGACCCCAGACAAAAAAAATCTTGGCGACCCCAGGAAAAAAATCTTGGCGACCCCAGGAAAAAAAATCTTGGCGACCCCAGGAAAAAAAAAAAATCTTGGCGACCCCAGGAAAAAAATCTTGGCGGACTTGGCGACCCCAGGAAAAAAAAAAATCTTGGCGACCCCAGGAAAAAAAATTTTGGCGACCCCAGGAAAAAAATCTTGGCGACCCCAGGAAAAAAATCTTGGCGACCCCAGGAAAAAAAAATCTTGGCGACCCCACCAAAAAAAAAATCTTGGCGACCCCAGAAAAAAAAAATCTTGGCGACCCCAGGAAAAAAAAATCTTGGCGACCCCAGGAAAAAAAAAAATCTTGGCGCCCCCAGGAAAAAAATCTTTGGCGACCAGAAAAAAAAATCTGGCGGACCCCAGGAAAAAAAAATCTTGGCGACCCCAGGAAAAAAATCTTGGCGACCCCAGGAAAAAAATCGTGGCGACCCCAGGAAAAAAATCTTGGCGACCCCAGGAAAAAAAACGGAAAAATCTTGGCGACCCCACCCCAGGAAAAAAAAAATCTTGGCGACCCCAGGAAAAGAAATCTTGGCGACCCCAGGAAAAAAAATCTTGCGACCCCAGCGAAAAAAAATCACCCCAGGAAAAAAAAATCTTGGCGACCCCAGGAAAAAAATTCTTGCGTTTTGGCGACCCAGGAAAAAAATTCTTGGCGACCCCAGGAAAAAAAATCTTGGCGACCCCAGGAAAAAAATCTTGGCGACCCAGGTTGGAGAGGCTGGGCTGGCCGAAGCCTAATCCCTCGCCAGACAGGAGCGCCCGACCGCCCGAACGCGAGGCCAGACTCGTGCGCCCAAAAACCGCTCAGCTGCCGAGCGATCTTTACGTTTCTAGTGTACATTACTAAATTCTTCACTATTTAATGTATGTATGTATGTATGTATATATATATATATATATATATATATATATATATATATATATATATATATATATATATATATATATATATATATATATATATATATATATATATATATATATATATATATATATATATATATATATATATATATATATATATATATATATATATATATATATATATATATATATATATATATATATATATATATTATATTATACATATATATATATATATACAAAAATATATATAAGTCCTACTAATCTTTCTTAAAAAGTTCCAACCTATCGCCGCCCAACTTTCTCCCCTCCGCAAGCGCCGTCGCCAGGATCCTCCTCCGTCAGCACTCACCGTGGGCGAAGGACACGACGACGACGGCGACGACGGCAGCCAGCAGGACGAGGGACGACGACGCAGCTGAGAGTGCCATGGCGGACGTGGCACTGGCGGGGCACTGGTCACTCACGCGCCGCAGGACATGGCTCCTTCGAGTCCTTCACCGGTGCATCGGCTCTGCGGCAGGGGCAGGAGGGGGGGGGGTTAGATCCTCTGCTTATGGTTTTATCATTCAAAAAATAAAATAAATTAATAATAATAATGATAATGATAATAATATATGAAAATTAAGAAAATAATTTATCATAGATATATGAAAATTAAGAAAATAATACGTTCAATTATGTGAGTGACTAGGGAACGTCTTCTTCCCTGTGATTTTTTATTGTTTAATAATTGTATACATTGGTTATTCTACAAACCTAAGATTAGAGTTATCACATCCAAGATTGTCAGATCCTCTCATAACCTATGTATCAAAAAAGGAAAAAAAAAACAATATAGACATGAATAGGACTATAAATTAGACACATAACTAACCGCGCCAAGCAAAACTTTATGAAAACTTTCTCATAGGCGTAATATGAGAGGAAATACAATTCAAATGAATATATCTCAAGCTACCTTTCTCAAGGTTTATGTATTATAAAACTGTAAGATCTTAATTTATATCCATGTGTCCTTAGATCACATACACAAATAAATGGACATCACCGCTAACCATTTTTGTGTACTTAAAAAAAAAAAAAAAAAAAAAAAAAAAAAAAAACTCTCAGGATACGTTCATATATTCTTTTGTAAAACAAAATAATTCTTTATGATCTAACTTCATTTGCAATTTCAGTTCGCGTACTTTTATTCCTGACATGGAGGAAAAACAAATAGTTAAAATTCACTTTTTTTCAACAACAGGTTCAATATTTAATGTTTTAATGAACCATTCTATATTCTTGACATTACAGAGAAAATTCTGTTATTTAAGCCTTTCCTTGGCTAATCAACTCAAGCAAGCGATTCGTACGCACGCATACATAGGATAAACCGTTTTAAAAATCACTCTCCTTT
>NW_020870169.1:646282-657813 GCF_003789085.1 Penaeus vannamei | reverse complement strand
ACTCATATGCCCACATATATTCTTTTTCATTGTTTGATATTTTAATCTCGACTTCGGCGATCTGAACGCCCGGAAAATATGACATAATAAACGCCACAGAACTTAAATAAATGGCACAAGCCCCCCCCCCCCCTTTAACCCCCCTCAAAAAAAAAAAAAAAAAAAAATCTGATATTTATTCACTCATCGCTCGACGAAGGCGGTTTCGCGTACCTGCCCATTTTTATGATATTGGCACTATGTGGGAGGTTTACGGATGGCAATGGTGTTTGCGTTCTAAATTTTCTGGCACTGTTATTGACCTGGTTAAAGTATAGAGAGCGGCGTGTCTGTGTGGATGTTTTGGTGTGTGGCTGTCTGTTTCGTCTGTCTGTCTGTCTGTCTGTGTATGTTTGTCTGGTTGTCTCCGTTTCTCTTTCTCTTCCTTCCTTTTTTGTGTCTGTTTCTATCTTTCTCTGTCTATTTGTCTTTGTCTCTATCTCTTAATTTGTCTCTCTCTCTGCGTATATTCCTCTGCCCTTTCCTCCATCTTTATCTATATACTTCTCCCCCACTCCCCCTCTCTCTTCTACCTCCCACCGTCTCTCTATCTATCTACTTCTCCCTTCTCTCTCTATCTCCCCCCCTTTCTCTATCTACCTCCCCTTCCCCTCTCTCTCCTTCCCTCCCTTCTCTCTCCTTCCCTCCCCTCTCTCTCCTTCCCTCTTTCTCTTTCTATCCCTCTATCTGTCGGTGCGTACGTATCTACATATGCGTAGAAGTATGGTATGTGGATATATACGCACAACGAAATTGCCTCTGTCAGTACTAGTATATTCAACCACTGTTACTGTTCCTATTACCGTAACCGCTGCTAGTGATGTTACTGTTGTTTCTGATACAATTTGTGCTATTATTACTATTAGTGCTATTAATTTCTACTATGAATGTCCTTGCTATTGTTTTTTTCCTAATACTTATTATTATGTATGACTATTAGTGCTATTAATATCTACTATGAATGTCCTTGCTATTGTTTTTCCTAATGCTTATTATTATGTATGACAGTGCTATTAATTTCTACTATGAATGTCCTTGCTATTATTTTTCCTGATACTTGTAATTGTGAATAGTGGTGATGGTGATATTGGTGGGGAAATATGGTAGAAAGGATATCATAAGGATAATGAGACAACTATGAGAAGTGATGATTTATAATGGTATTGATTGTGATGACTGTTACTAATACTCATGATGGTAAATAGCAATTATGGTGATGATGATGATGATTGTAGTAATTATGATAATGTTAACAGTTTCAACAATGATACCATAATAACAATAATAATGTTTATATGATAATGATGATGAAAATAACGGTAATATCGATAATGATAATAGTGATAATAGCGATAACAATTACAACAAAACAACAATAATGATGATAATGATAATAACAATAATGACAACAGTGCTGATAATGACAATAGTTATAATAATTTTCATGATAATATAAATGAAAATAACAAAAACAACAATAGTAACAGAAACATTTGAAATCATTCAATTTTTTCATCAATGACAAAATCAAAATAACGGATTAAATTTGATTTAATTAAGCTGACCCATACAATGAATTCTTACCAAATCACCAAGTTTGGCGAAATAGTAAAATGAAAGGATAATTATATTCGTCATAGCCTACGATCACCTTTACATACAAACGTAAATAACATCACTATTATACCAAAATTCGAAGAGAAGATATTTAACGATCTTCATAAAAATAGCGATAACAACGAAACAAATGTATGCGTAACGACCTTCATGAAACAAAAACAAAATCGAAAAAAAATATATATCAGCTTTGTTACAAAAAAAAAAAAAAAAAAAAAACGAAACAAAGCAAATGAAAGAAATATCAGTTAATTTACAAAAACAACAACAAAGCCGAAGCAAATAAAAAAAATCAGCTCCGTTATTAAAAAAAAAAAAAAAAAAAAAAACGAAAATAGCGGAAAAAAAAAACAATAGCGGAAAAAATATCAGCTCCGTTACAACAAAAACAACAACAACAAAATCTGTTCCGCTACAACACACTGTAGCACTATACAAACCACCTTCGTTTTATGCAAATTCTTGCCTATTCAACCCAGCGTCACTTGAACCATTGAACTATTGAACCATTGGACTGCGTAGTTAAAAGGACTTTGCGTTGTCTTTTGAACTTGAATTGGGTAGTTCGATGCTTTTGTGTTTTGTGACAAAGACAGAGCAAGCGAGAAGTGGATTTGTCTGTTTGTTTCTCTGTGCGTTTCTTTCTGGTTGTTTGTTTGTGTTTTTTTAACTTTTGTTTTTATTATCAGTCATGTTTTGTAGTTTACCATTAAATCAAACACACACACATACAAAAAAAGAAAAAAAAGAAAAAAAAGATGAATAAACATATTCATGCATTAATATACTAATTTTTCTTGTCCTCAAATTTAGCCTCACATCATCTCATCATATTTATCCTCATTATCTTCATAACTACTATCATCATTATCATTACCATAATGACCCCTATCCTCATTAATCTTATCACCATCATTATTACTTCATCATCATTATTATGTTTCTTATCTCTAAATTATCCTTATCACCCTTCTATCTATAACCATCAATATGATTATCGGTAAAGCTATATTGATCAATTTACCTTCTACTTTTGTACTATTATTAGCATAGTACATACTGATGTTACATCTTGTACATATATCAAATTACGCATATTTATCCCATCAGCTTATCTAATATCAATCAATATTGTCAATTTGCATATGAACTTGCATTAAAAAGTCATATAAAAACAATGATTAAAGGAATTACATTTTATACACACCGCACCCCCCTTAATAAAAGATATAAAAATCTCCAGGTGTATAATTTATATAAATTTCGTGAGTTAATAGAACCAAAACAATGACTATTGTATTATGAAATGTCACTTTTATTTTAACTGTATTTACGCTAAACCGGAGTGATAAGTTGAATTCAAGAAGAAAACAAAACACAAAAATTATATTCAAAACGGATGCTGGGCGAAAAAAGGGTTATGATTTTGTTATAGATTACTCAACAGATATAAATATTTATAGCGTGTAACAAAACAAATAGATACACCGGAGTCAATACACAAACTTGAAATGAAATTGTTTCTATATAGACGCGCGCGCGCGCACACACACACACACACACACACACACACACACACACACACACACACACACACACACACACACACACGCACACACATACACAGATACACACACGCTATTACAGTTAAAAATGATATCGATCGAAAAAAAAACACACACAACCTTAGCATAAAAGGAAACGGAGAAACACAAAATAAAAGAAAAAAATCCGAAAGAAACTACAAAAAATCCAAAGAGAAAGAAGGAAAGAAAAGAAAAAAAAAGCAAGGAACACACACGGAAGATAAAAAATGAGCATCAAAAAGCGTCTGCCAAAAAAAGAAAAGAAAAAAAAAACACGAATGACGTAATTGATTTTGGCGGCGAGACCCCGGCCGAACCAGGGATACAAACCTTCGTTGCTCAGTTGATTCATACTAACAAATCCAATAGAGTACTGGGAATTAGGTATTGACCTGCTTGAGCCCGGCCGCCTTTCAGCCGCTCCTGCTGGCCCGCCTGCTGCCCGCGCCACGCTCTGCTGGAAACAGAAATCAGGATTCTGTTAACTGCTCTTTCGGCTGTTCGGTTGGCAGCGCCTAATCAGCTGTTTCAGCTTTGAGCGAAGGGTTGGGATTTACGCTGCGGGACTATAGACATACATACATACTATATATATATATATATATATATATATATATATATAT
Source organism: Penaeus vannamei (assembly GCF_003789085.1). Taxonomy (NCBI): domain Eukaryota; kingdom Metazoa; phylum Arthropoda; class Malacostraca; order Decapoda; family Penaeidae; genus Penaeus; species Penaeus vannamei. The sequence continues at coordinate 653,948 of NW_020870169.1, read as the reverse complement.
ATATATATATATATATATAATACATGTGGTGTGTGTTTGTATACACATAATGTTATACATATATGTATATATATATGTATATATATAATATATATATTTGTATATAAGCGTCTGTCCATCAAGCAACCTATCTATCTGTATATCTCTTTATACATATATACATACATACATATTCACACACACACACACACACTCACACATACACATATATATATATATATTATATGTATATATATATATTATATATATATATATCTCCTCAACCCCATCCTCCTCCCCCCCTACCTTGCCCTCCCCCCCTCCCCTCGCTCCCCAGCATGCGCCTGTCACCGCGGGATATGATCTCGACGCCTGGGGGTGACAGCGGCAGAAACGCCTTTAAGAGATTCCGTGGGGGGGTTGGGGGGGAGATGGTAGGGAGGGTGAGGGAGGGATTGAGGGGGGGAGAGGGGGGGGGTTGGGTGAGAGGAGGGTTGGGTGAGGGGGGGGTGAGGGTTTGGGGTGAGGGGGGGGTTGAGGGTGGGGTGAGGGGGGGTGGGGAAGGGGGGGATGGGTGAGGGTGAGGGGTGAGGGGGGAGAGGGGAAGGGGGTAGGGAGGAGGAGGGAGGGGGTGGGTGAGGGTGAGGGTGAGGGGTGAGAGGGGGGGAGTGGGTGAGGGGTGATGAAGGGGGAGAGGGGTAGGGAGGGGTGTTGAAGATGAATTGGGGAATGGGGGGGGGAGGAAAGTGGAGGAGGAGGGGGAAGGTGTATGGGGGGAGTGAAAGGGGAAGGGATGGGGTTTATTGGATGGCTGGGTGAGGAGGGAGGGGGGTTGGGGGAGTTGAGGGAGGAGGAAAAATAGGACGAATGTGAATAGAGAGAGAAAAGAAAAGAAATATAGATATATATATATATATATGTATATATATATAATATATATATATATATATATATATATATATATATATATATATATAACACACACACACACACCACACACACACACACACACACACACACACACACACACACACACACACACACACACACGTCTATCTATCTCCTATGTCTTTGAATGTATATTACCCATCTATCTCTATCCATCTATCAATCTATCTCCATCTGTCGCTATGTATCTGTATCTATCTATCTATCAATCAATCTCTCACTCGATCTATCAATCTAACTAGCTATCTATAATCCTGCATATATATATATATATATATATATATATATATATATATATATATAATATAATATATATGTATGTATATATATATATATATATATATATATATATATATATATATATATATATAATTTCATCATCTTTATAACATTTCTTATTTATCTTAGATAATTTTGAAATCATTTCTATCTGACATAGCGTTTATCCAAAGAAAGAACAGAAAAAATCCCACGAAAATAAAATGAAATAAAATAAAACAAAAGAAAAAGAAGAGAAAGGGGAAAAACGTACATAAAACATACATATGTACATACACATGTACGTAATACATCAATGTCCACAAAATTTCTTTTCTGTTTGAGGGGAAACATATCTATTTTTTTCTTTTTTAATTTGTATTGTTTACCTTTGTTTATATGTCCTTTTTCCATTTTTACCTTCCCCAAGTAATTATGTTTTTGGTCGCGTTGGTTAGTTAGTTAGTTTGTTTGTTCGTTGGTAATTAGGGTAACTCAAAAGGCTATAAATAGATTTTTCTGAAATTTATACCAAAGGCGTGTCTTTGCCTAACTTAAAGGCCATTGAATTTCGGTGACGATCCGGACATCACTTGTTCGTCTGTTAGCAGAATAACTCACTAAGTTACGAAAAGATCTTTTTTTATGGAAATTTTACCAGATGTGTCTTAAGCCTAACTTAGATTCCATTTGATCCGGATTCAGGATTTTTTAAATATAGTTACTCCTATTGCCAAGGCGATAGGAGTAACTATTATTATGTAATTCTTTAAGCGTGAATATCTTTATTGCATTAATAACGTTATTGCCTTGGCGGAGGTATGCGCTTCTAGTTATTTTTGTTATTTCTTTCTACCTCGTGTTTATTTTGTCTCTTTCTTTCATCACTTTTTTTTTCATATCATCCTGTTTTCAAATTTAGTTGTATTGATATAATGAGATATTTGAATACAGTTTTTTCTTTGATGTTAATTGATATTTTTCAAAATTCACTCGAAATTCAAAGAGATATATATATATATATTCCTTTATATTCCTTCCCTTTTTTAAATAGAAAATAATAACGTTTTATTTGTACAGATTATATTGGATTTTTTTTCTTTGCTTTTTAAGATCTATAATGTTCGACATATAAATACATAAGTAAATAAATAAATGTAAGAATAGAGAAAGACGGGAGGAAGTAAAAAAAAAAAAAAAAAAAAAGATAAGTAAATAAACAAGGAATGAATGAACAAATTAAGAAATTTCCCAATACGTTAATTCATTAATACAATACAAAAAAATGAAGAAATAATGAAGAAAGATTAAAACCAAACGAATAAAAAAGGAACGATTAAAGAAAAAAAAGAAAGTATAAAAAATACAAAAATAAAAGAATAAAAAAGAAAAAAAAAACAAAGAACATAAAAAATAAACAAAAGCAACAAAAAAGAATATTGAAAAATAAGAATTGAAACCAAAAACAAAAGAGGAAAAAGTAAAGAAAAAAGAAACATAAAAACAAAGAGGAAATATAAAAAAGAGGAAATATTAAAAAAGAAGAAAAACAGAGGAAATATTAAAAAAGAAACAAAAGACGAACAAACAAACAAACAGAGAGAGAGAGAGAGAGAGAGAGAGAGAGAGAGAGAGAGAGAGAGAGAGAGAGAGAGAGAGAGAGAGAGAGAGAGAGAGAGAGAGAGAGAGAGAGAGAGAGAGAGAGAGAGAAAAAAAGGACAAGAAAAAAAGAAAAAAAAATCGTTTGTGATAACAGTTATGTATTTACAGGCCCGTGTATATAATATGCACCCTTCTAACCATGCCCCGAACCGCCACTCTCCCTCATATTTACCTTTCACCACTCCCCTCTCTTCCCTTCTCTTCCCTCTCTTTCCATCTTTTTTCATTCTCTTCCCCTCTTTTTCTTTCTCTTTCCCTTTTTTTTCTTTCTCTTTCTTCTCTTTTCTCTTTTTCTTTCTTTCTCTCTTTTCTTTCTCTTCTCTCTCCTCTTTTTCTCTCTTCTTCTCTTTTCTTTCTCTTCTCTTCCCCTCTTTTCCTTTCTCTTTTTCCTTTTCCCTCTTCCCCTCTCTTCTCTTTTCTCCCCTCTTTCTTTCTCTTCCTCTTTTCCTTTTCTCTTTCTCTCTTTTCTCTTCACTTTCCTCTTTCCCTTCTCTTTCCCTCTTTTTCGTTCTCTTCTCTCTTTTCTCTTTCTCTTCCCTCTTCTTCTCTTTCCCTCTTTCCCTCTTCCTCTCTTTCTCTTCACTTCCCTTTCCCTTTCTCTTCCTCTCTCTTTCATTCTCTTTTCTCATATCCACTCTCGTCCCTCTTTCACCCTCTTTTCCCCTCCCTTCTTCCCCCCTCCCTCCTCTCTCTTTTTTTCATTTCCATTTTTTAAATCTCCTCTTCTGTTGTTTTCCCTTCGCCTCCTTTTTCTCTTATATTCTCTCTCTTATCCCTTTCGTCTCTTTTTTTATTGTCTTGCTATTCCACTCTATCTCTCTCTCTCTCTCTCTCTCTCTCTCTCTCGCTCTCTTCCTTTTCTCTCTCTATTCACATCTCTCTCTCTCTCTCTTCTCTCTCTCTCTCTCTCTCTTCTCTCTCTCTCTCATCTCTCTCTCTCTCTTCTCTTCTTTCTCTCCTAGGCGACTTATTCTTTCTCTTCCCTTTCTCTCTCTTTCCCTCTTTTCACTATCCATTCTCCTTCCCTTTGGCGACTACTTTACCCTCTCTTCTCTCCTTCAGCTCCTTGCTTTCCTCCTGCCCTTTTTACCTTTTCCCCTTCCACCCCTCCTCTCCCCTCTCTTCCCCCTTTCCCATCTCTTCCCTTTCTACATTATCTTCTCTTCCCGTTTCCCTTTCTCTTTCCTCTTTCGTCTCCTCTCTCCCATTTTTTCTTCATCTCTTTACTCCACAGTCTCTAAACTCTTCCCCTCTCTCCCTATTCCTCTTTCTCAATTCCCACCCCTTCCTCAACCCTCAACTCCCCTCCCTCCTCTCCCCTCTCCCCCTCTTCCCTCCTCCAACCCTCAATTCCCCTCTCCCCTCTCCCTCTCTTCCCTCCTCCAACCCTCAACTCCCCTCTCTTCCCCCTCCCCCCTCTCCCCACATCTCCCCTCTCTCTTGGTCTCTTTGTGTTTACTTTCCTTTTGAAATTATTATAGGCTTGTGAAATTTCCGTATGAAACATTTATTCGTAATATATTCTGAACTGCATATGTTGAGCACACAAAGGCTTGCCAAAACAAATTCTTCACCTGACTTTCTATGTAATGATATATCTGTCTGTCTGTCTATCGGTCTGTTTATCTAACTTTTTTATTTATCTATCTATGTTTGTTGAGCTTCTTTTGTCAATCTGTTTATCTTCATTTTATTTATCTATCATGTATCTATTATTATCTATCTATCTATCTATCTATCTATCTAATCTATCTATCTATCTATCTATCTATCTATCTATCTATCTATCTATCTATATCTATCTATTTATCATCTATCTATATGTGCACCTATACATACATACACAAAAAATAAATGTATGGATATCCCTTTGACCTCCTTCCCCTCCTCTCCCCTCCCCCTCTCTCTTGGTAACGTGGAAGCAGAAGCACTTTTTTTTAAGTAGCATACATATATAAATATTTGAACTCAAAACAACACTTTACCCCCCTTCCACCCTCTCCACTCCCTCCCCCTCCCTTACCCACCCAACTACCACTGTAAAAAAAAGATTGTGTGTGTATACCTTGTAAGATTTTACACCTTTTAGAAATGGTGGCTCTAGAGAGAGAGAGTGAGTGAGTGAGTGAGTGAGTGAGTGAGTGAGTGAGTGAGTGAGTGAGTGAGTGAGTGAGTGAGTGTGAGTGAGTGATGAGTGAGTGAGTGAGTGAGTGAGTGAGTGAGTGAGTGAGTGTGAGAAGAGAGAGAGAGAGAGGAGAGAGGATATATGTATATATATATATATNATTTACTGTAAATAATTTTGAAAATTCAATGAATAGCGTTTACAAAACAAAGAACAGAAAAAGTCCACAATAAGAATGAAATAAATAGAAAAAAAGAAAAAGAAGAGATAAGGGAAAAACGTACATAAAACAACATGTTGTACATACACATTACCGTAAACATCAATGTCACAAAAATTCTTTTCTTTTGAAATTGGGAAACTATAGTCTAATTTTTTTTTTTTAATTGTATTGATTTACAATTGTTTATATGCTCTTTTCCATTTTTACCTTCCCAAGGAATTATGTTTTCGGTCGCGGTTGGTTAGTTAGTTTGTTTGTTCGTTAGTTAGTAGGGTAAGTCAGGCTATAAATAGATCTTCTGAATTTATACAAAGGCTGTTCTTGCCTAACTTAAAGGCCATTGGAATTTCTGGACGATCCGGACATCACTTGTTCGTCTGTTAGCAGAATAACTCACAAGTTACGAAAAGTTTTTTTTTTTATGGAAATTTTACCAGATGTTTAAGCCTAACTTAGATGCCATTTGATTCCGGATTCAGTTGTTTTTTTTTAAATATAGTTACTCTATTGCCAAGGCGATAGGAGTAACTATTATTATGTAACTTCTTTAAAGCGTGAATATCTTTATTGCATTAATAAGTTATTGCCTTGGCGGAGGTATGCGCTTCTAGTTATTTTTGTTATTTCTTTCTACCTCGTGATTTTGTCTCTTTCTTTTCCTCACTTTTTTTTCATATCATCCTGTTTTCAAATTTAGTTGTATTGATATAATGAGATATTTGAATACAGTTTTTTCTTTGATGTTCCATTGATATTATTTCAAAATTCCATCGAAATTGAAAGAGATATATATATATTCCCTTTTATTTCCTTCCCTTTTTTAAATAGAAATAAGTTTTATATGTACAGATTATTTTGGATTTTTTTTCTTTGCTTTTTTAAGATAATCTATAATGTTCGACATATAGATACATAAGTAAATAAATAAATGTAAGAATAGAGAAAGACGGGGAGTGAGCAAAAAAAAAAAAAAAAAAAAAGATAAGTAAATAAACAAGGAATGAATGAACAAATGGAAATTTCCAATAGCTTATATTACATTAATACAATATACCAAAAAGAATTGAAGAAATAAATGAACAAAGATTAAAACCAAACGAATAAAAAAGGAACGATTAAAGAGAGGAAAAAGAAAGTATAAAAAATACAAAAATAAAAGTAATAAAAAAGATCTAAAAAAAAACAAAGAACGCTATAAAAAATAAACAAAGACAGCAAAAAAGAATATTGAAAAATAAGAATTGAAACCAAAAACAAAAGAGGAAAAAGTAAAGAAAAAAGAAACATAAAAACAGAAGAGGAAAGATTAAAAAAAGGAGGATATATTAAAAAAGAAGAAAAACAGAGGAAAGATTAAAAAAGAAACAAAAGACGAACGAACAAACAAAAGAGAGAGAGAGAGGAGAGAGAGGAGAGAGAGAGAGAGAAGAGAGAGAGAGAGAGAGAGAGAGAGAGAGAGAGAGAGAGAGAAGAGAGAGAGAGAGAGAGAGAGAAAGAAGAGAGAGAGAGAGAGAGAGAGAGAGAGAGAGAGAGAGAGAGAGAGAGAGAGAGAGAGACGAGAGAAGAGAGGGAAGAGAGAGAGAGACAGAGGAGAGAGAGAGAGAAACAAAAGGACAAAAGAAAAGAAGAAAAAAAATCGTTTGTGATAACAGTTATGTATTTTACAGGCCTGTATATAATATGCACCTTCTAACCATGCCCCGAACCGCCACTCTCCCTCATATTTACTTTCACCACTCCCCTCTTCCCTTCTCTTCCCTCTCTTCCATCTTTTTTCATTCTCTTCCCCTCTTTTCCTTTCTTTTCCTTTTTCTTTCTCTTTCCTCTCTTTTTCCTTTCTCTCTCTCTTTTCTCCCTCTTCCTCTCTTTTCTTTTCTCTTCCTCTCTTTTCTCTTCTCTTCCCCTCTTCCTTTCTCTTTCTGCCTTTATTCCCTCTTCCACTCTCTTCTTCTCTCCTCTTTCTTTTCTCTTTCGTTCTTCTCTTCCCTTTTTCTCTTTCTCCTCTTCCCCTTTCTCTTTTCTCATATCCACTCTCGTCCCCTCTTTCACCCTCTTTTCCACTCTTTCCCCTCCCTTCTTCCCCCTCTCTGACCTCCTCCTCCCTCTCTTTTATTTTTATTTTTTCGCATTTTCCAATTTTTTAAGCTCGTCTTCTTTGCTTTCCTTTTTGCTGTTTCTCCTCTTTCTCTTATATCTCTCTCTCTTTATCCCTTTCGCCTCTTTTCTTTTTTTATTGTCTTGCTATCTCCTATTACATTCTCCTCTCTCCTCTCTCTCTCGTCTCTCTTCCTTTTCCTCTCTCTCTCCCTCTCTCTCTTCCTTTTCTAGCTCACTTATGCTAATTCTTTCTTCCCTTTCTCTCTCTTCCTCTTTTCACTATCTATTTTCTTCCTTTGGGACTACTTTACCCTCTTTCTCTCCTTCAGCTCCTTGCTTTCCTCCTGCCCTTTTTTCTACTCCTCTTCCCCTTC
>NW_020870169.1:618782-631282 GCF_003789085.1 Penaeus vannamei | reverse complement strand
ACTAACATACTGTGTGGATGTATCCTGGAGCATAGCGTTGTATCATATGATGGGTATATACTATATATATTTTTATCTTCACACGAGGAAAAACTACTTTGATCACAACAAATCATATGTGTTGGAAATATGCTTTTGTGAACATATTCATTAGTGGTTTTGAGGAATTGTATTTAAGTATTTTATTCATTCATTTTTGTTCAGAATATAAGAGTATAGATGTAGGTATGTATTAATATTACTCGTACGTCTTTTACATTTAATCATTTACTTATAAATAGACAAATATATACAATTCTCAGATATACTTCTTTGCTCATAGACATGATAAATCTATATACTATATTTCTTAGCTAAGAGTTTTGACTGTTAATATGACGGGTACAGTACAGCATAGTACAGAAATGTTAATAACAAGACAATGTGACTAATTAAACATATATTGGAGTGACTCATCGACCGTTTGCGTGTGACTCATGCTGTGTGGCTGGTGTGGATGACTCAAGCGGTGTGAGTGAATTGTCACACGCAAACACACGCATATGTTTCAACCGGTCTGTTTTCCGTGTACATAAAGAAGTTTATATCAAGTATGCAGATATATGGAAATACGTCTGTGTGTGTATATACATGAAAAAGAAATGTATAAATACTTTATATATAACAACAGAATACAACAAAACACACACACTTTGTACACGTACACAACACACACACACACACACACCACTTCATACACACACTACACACACACAACACACAACATACACCACGCACTGCACGCAACACACAGAAGGAAAAATCATACACGTTCTGGGGTGCGAATAAAACAAACGAGGAGGAGAAAGGTACGGTACGAATAGTGAGAGGCGGGTGGGAGGGGGGGGGTCTGGAAGAGGGAGAGGGGGAAAGGGAGAGAAGACAAGAAGAAAAGGAAAAAAGAAAGAGAAATGAAGGGAAAAGCGAGAGAGGAGGAAGAAGAAACAAGAGAAAATAACAAAAAGGGAGAGAGAAAGAGCACGAGGAAAGAGAAGAGGAAGGATGGGAGGAACGGAAGGCAGAGGAGGAGGGAGGGAGGAAGAGGAGGAGGAGGAGGAAAGAGGAGAAGGGAGGAGAAGGAGGAGGAGGAGGAGGAAAGAGGAGAAGGAAGCGAGAAGGAGGAAGGAGGAGGAGGAAGGAATGGGAGAAGAAGAAGAATAGCAGGAGCAAGAAAAAAAGAAAAAGAAGAAGACGAAGAAGAGAAGAGCAGAAACAAGAAGAAGAAAAGCAACAAGAGGAAGAGTAAGGAGAAGACCCAAGAACAAAAAAATTCAAGAAGAACAAGAATAAGCGAACTAAAAAAAAAAAAAAAAAAAAAAAAAAAAACGAAAAAAAAAAACCCAAGAAATAACAAGAAGAATAAAGAAGAAGAGAGCACAGAGAAAGAGGAGAAACGCGGGGCGGAGCTGTATGCAAATAATATCCAGAAAATAATTGCAGCTGGGAATGAATAAATCCAATGCTAATGAGACCCTCNAGAAAACGAAATCAACACCAACACCACCAACAACAAAAACAACAAACAACAACAACCGGTAAACGAACCATCCCTAAGATTACACAACACCCCCCAACAAACCCCTTTAACCCCCCTACCCCTCCATCCCCCCTAACCCACCCACCCCACACACACCCTCCAAAGAAAGCCCCCCTCCCCACCCCCCACCTTCCACCCAAGCCACGTACGTCTCTCCGAATGACCTTTCCGTTCGTTAGTCATCCTCCTCGCCGCTTTCCGCCTTTGCTCTTAACGGTTAGCCGTGCCCCGGTGACCCCGCGGAACCCAGGGCGGGAAGTAGCGGAAGGGGGAGGGCGGAGAGGAGGGAGGGGAGGGAGGGAGAGGAGATGAGAGGATGAGAGAGAGAGACAGTAGGGGGAGAGGAGAGGAGACAGGCAGAGTGAGAGGAGGGAGAGAGGGAAGGATGGAGAGAGAGAGAGAGAGAGGGAGATGAGGGGATGAGAGAAGACAGGAGGGGAGGGAGAGGGATGGAGAGGGAGTGGGGAGGGAGGGAGAGGGAGTGGCGGGAGAGAGAGAGAGAGGGAGAGAGAGAGAGAGAGGGAGAGAGAGAGAGAGAGGGACGAGAGAGAGAGGAGAGGGAGAGAGAGAGAGAGGAGAGAGAGAGGAGAGAGAGGAGACGAGAGAGAGAGAGAGACGAGAGAGAGAGAGGAGAGGAGAAAGAGGAGAGCAGAGCGAGAGAAGAGAGAGGAAGAAAGAGGGAGGGCAGAACGAAACTTCTTGAATCACTTTCTGCACTATCAAACAGCAATGGTATCTCCCACGGTATAAGAGAGGAGAGAGGAGAGAGAGAGAGAGAGAGAGGAGAGAGAGAAAGAGAGAGAGAAAGAGAGGAGAGAAGACGAGAAGAAGAGAGAGAGAGAGAGATGAGAGGCAGAGAGAGATGAGAGGAGAGAGAGATGACGAAAAGATGCGAGAGCGAAGAGCGAGGAGCGACGCAGCGGAGAGGCGAGACGCGAGAGCGACGAGCGAGAGCGAGAGCGAGAAGCGAGAGCGAGAGCGAGAGCGAGACGAGAGCGAAGAGCGAGAGCGATAGACGCGACCGAGCGAAGAGCGAGAGCGAGAGCGGACCAGAGAAAAGAGAAGAGAAAGAGAAAGAGACAGAGAGAAAACAAGACCGAAAACAAAACCAAAGCGAAACCCAGATCAAGAGCGACAGATCGAAAAAAAAAACGAGAGCGAAGAGAGACAGCGAGAAGGAGAAAGATAATCCCGGCATCCAAACCCGAGCCCACGGCCGACGCACGCAAGCACGCACACTCCACACTCCACACTCCACACTGTACATCACGCAGACAGAGACAAGCAGACAGACAGGCAGAGAGACACTCACATACATACACTCACATTCACTCATACTCTCTCTCTCTCTCTCTCTCTCTCTCTCTCTCTCTCTCTCTCTCTCTCTCTCTCTCTCTCTCTCTCTCTCTCTCTCTCTCTCTCTCTCTCTCTCTCTCTCTCTCTTCTCTCTCTCTCTCTCTTCTTCTCTCTCTCTTCTCTCTCTCTCTCTCTCTCTCTCTCTCTCACACACACACACACACACACACCACACACACACACTCACACCCACACCACACACACACACACCCCCCCACCCTACCCCCACACCCCCACCCCACAACCCCCCCCCACATACACACCCACAACCCTCCCCCCCTCCCTACCGCCCGTCCGCCCATCTACCCGCCCGCAAGCGCCGCATCCTTGACACACTGACATTTTGACAGCCCGGCCGTCAGCGTGCAGCCGTCCCGCCCCGTCCGGCTGCCGGCTGACCCGCTCAGTGTCAGCCACGCCTTCCGATCCTCAGCGGGCCCGGACTTCTCGACGGGGCGGCGGGCTGGCTGCCGGTGTCGGTGAGGCTGTCTGTCTGTCTGTCTGTCTTTTTGTGTCTATTGTCTGGCTGTCTGTCTGTCTATCTTTCTGTGTCAGTAATGTTGTCTATTTGTCTGGCTATCTGTCTGCTAGTGTCGGTAAGGCTGTCTGTTCGTGTGTCGGTAATGTCTGTCTGTCTTTTTGTGTCTATTGTCTGGCTTCTGTCTGTCGTATCTTTCTGTGTCGGTAATGTTGGCCTGACTGGCTGTCTGTCTCTCTTGTTTGTAGGAGATTGTGCTGAGAATTTGAGTCTGGAGACCTGCCCTGTCTGTGATCTGGTATCGGAGAGGAGATGTGTCAGCTGAAATAAACTTGCGCGATAGGAGACTGGATCTCGGTCTGGAGGGTCGAGGTTAATGGTGTGTCTATGTTTTTGTGCTGTCTGTCTGGAGATGGATGGTGAGCCGGAGAGTAGGTCGGAGAAGTAAGGCTGTCTCGTCCGTGTGAGTCGAGGTGTGTCGAGATACCTTACGGAATCATGTAACAAAGATGGGAGAGGTGGGTGTGGAAGCGGATAAGTAGTTGTCTGTGTTGTTTGTCTGTGTCAGGGGGAGAGAGGAGAAGATTTAGGGATCCGATTGTGTTGTTGTGTCTGTGTCCTACGGATAGAGGGTTGAAAATACAGAAAGATTGGAGAGTATCTCGGTGAGAAAGGTGATACTAGAGAAATGACGAGAAAAGAGAGAAGAATGCAAAGAGTTGTAGAGAGAGAGTGGTGCAGTGTGAAGAGGTCACTGTCGCTAGTGACTGAGGCGTGGGGGGGGAGGGGAGGTGATGAGAGAGTGGGTTGTAGTACGCTGGTGGTGCTGTTAATTGGAGTCTGGTTGCGTATGTTTTCTGTGCGGATTGTGTGTGTGTCTTTTTGTTTGTGGTTTGTGTAGGAGGTGAGAGTGAGGGTAGGTGGTTGAGAGTGGCGTGGTTTCTTTGTTCTTCTACTATGAATAATATGTTGTAATAACTTTTTTTCTTTTTGTTCACGATAATTATTATTTTAGTAGTGTGAAGTAGTGTTAATTTTTGTTTTTTAATATAGTGTTATATGTAAGTAATTATTGAATTAATTATTGTTAATTATAATTATATCAATCTTAACTCATATTTATATTGTCTATTACTTTAATTTGTTATCCTTTTATTTATTTTAACTAATGTAATGGAGTTTTTGTTTTTACTTTAAATATGTACATCGATTGATTTTTTTTTTTTATTTTTAGTTATTTTTATTATAATCAATAATAATAATATGATAGATTTATTTATTTGTTGGGTGTGTGAATAATAATAACAATAACAATAATGGGCCGGGAGATGAGAGGTGATTTTTTTTTGTGTGTAAATAATAATAATAATAACTAATGATTGTTATTTTTTGTTTAATTTGTTTAATTTTTCGTTAATTAATTAAATAATGATATGATAAATTTAATTGGATTCAATAATAATAATAATAATAGATATAACTAGTAATAATAAAATACATAATAATTACGCATACACTAATAACAATAACCAATAAACAATGGATCAATTAATACATAATAATAATAATAATAACAATAATAATAATAATAATAGTAAATAAATAATAATAAAACTAAAAATAAAAATAAATAAATAATAAATAAAAAGAATTCCAATCCATACTTTAAAAACGGTCTTCCTTTCCCCTGTGGCCCCCCAAATAGCTGCCCTTACGTCTCGAGGTGGGTCGATTCCCCTGACCCTCTCCCCTCCCTTCCCTTTTCTTCTCCCCCCTCCCCTCCTTTTCCTTCACCCTCCTTCCTCCTTCCCCTCCCTCCCTTCCCTTCCCTCCCCTTCTTCCTCCAACTTCCCTCTCCCAATCCCCATCCTTCACCTTCCTCCTTCCCCTCTCCCTCCCCTCTCCTTCTCCCCTCATCCCCTCCCCTTCCTCCTCTCCCCCCTCCCTCCCTCCCTCTTCCCTCCTCCTCATCTCCCTCCCTCTCATCCACTCCCTCCTCCCCTCCCTCCCTCCCTCCCTCCCTCCTCCCTCCCTCCCTCCCCCCCTCCTCCTCCACCCCCTCTTGTACATCACACGCAGCAGGTGTTGCATAAAACGCCATAACTTAACGGCGAGTCATTCACCGCTGCCGTTGCACGGCCACCGCAAGAGGAGCGGGATGCGTGGCGTTTAAGCATGCATTTCACCTCCTCCTCCCTCCTCCTTCCCCCCTCCTCTCCTCCTCCTCCTCCTCCTTCCTCCTCTTCCTCTTCCTCTTCCTCTCCTCCTCCTCCTCCTCCTCCTCTCCCTCCTCCTCCCTCCTCCTCCTCCTCCTCCTCCTCTCCCTCCTCCCCCTCCCTCCTCCCCTCCTCCTCCTTCCCTCGCCTTTCTCACGGGACGAAAATTAATCTTTGTTTTATACATCTCTTAAAATATATCGCTTCTCATATGCATTAATCATACACTTGGTATACGTTTGGTCCAAGATGGTTTACGTGGACAAAAATCACTCTTTCTTTTATAAACCTTTAAAATACCTCGAGTCATAGTTGGTATACATTTGGTCACAGGAAGTTTACACGGACGAAAATTAATCTTTGTTTTATACACCATCTAAAAATATCTCGAATCATATGCAATATCATACAGTTGGTATAATACATTTGGTCCAAGAAGGTTTACACGGACAAAACGTAATCTTTGTTTTACATATTTCGTAAAATTACTCTTTCATTTATAAACCTTTAAAATATCGCGAATCATATACAATATCATACAGTTAGTATACATTTGGTCCAAGAAAGTTTACACGGACAAAAATTAATCTCTGTTTTATATATATCCCTTAAAATATCCCGTATCATACATTCATTAGTATACAGTTGGTATACACTTGTTCCCAGAAAGTTTACATGAACAAAAATTATTCTTTCTTTTATAAACCTTTAAAATATCGCGTGTCATATACATTATCATACAGTTGGTATACAGTTGGTCCAAAAATTAATCTTTGTTTTATACACCTCTGAAATATCGTGTATCACATTTATTATACAATTGGCATACATTTGGTCCAAGAAAATTTACGATTAATGAGGACACGAAGACACGCCCCTCGCGCCCAAACCTTGTACTACAAAGAGTAAAATTTTAAAAAATAAAGAAAAGAAAAGAGTAAAACGAAGAAAAAAAGAAAAGAAAAGAGTAAAACGAAGAAAAAAAAGACAAAAGACAAAGGAACGACAGGAAGAAAAATAACAAATAATCAAATAAAGTTCAAATAAAAGAAAGGAAATAAAACGAACTAAGACAAAAAGAAAAGGAGTTACACAACAAAGTCCTTCGAATTGCACACAAGACGAAGAGAAAAAAAATATAATGAAATAAAAAAGCCACGCCCTTTAACCACCAACTTGGTTTTATCAAGTGTAAGGAAAAAGAACAAAAACAAGAACAACAACAAGAAGAAAAAGATGAAGAAGAAGAAAAGATAAAAAGAAGAAAAAGGCGAAACAAAAACAAGAAGAAAAAAAAATAATAGTAAAGAAAATTAAAAAGAACACACGTCGTCCTTCACATTACAAAAAAACCCGAAATACGAAGAAGCAAAAACAACAACAACAAATAAAAACCACGCCTCTCCTGAGCTGCTTCCAGGCCCTACAGTGTAAAGAAAACAAGAAAAAAAAAAAACAGTATTTACGAAGTGTCTGTACATCACCCTTCATATTACAAAGCCCCCGTGAAATGCGCAAAAACAACAACAATAAAACAAATAACAACAAAAAATACATCCTAGACCCCGACCACGCCCTTCAAGATAAAAAAAAAAAAAAAAAAAAAAAAAAAAATACCTCACCTTTCCCATTACGAAAACCACTCCCCGAATGCGTACAACCAAGACCACCAACCCCCCCCCCCAAAAAAAAAAAAAAAAATACAAACAAACAAACCTTAAAAAAAAAGGTCATTCCAGCATCATTCCGAACGCCGCTGACCTTCCCCCAAACAACATCGAGACTACCCGACCCACACAACCCTTTCGAGAACCCCGGCGCCTCCTACACTGTCGCCCGGGCGGTGTGTTGGGGCAGCGCGAAAAGCCCGACCCAATGAATATGCCTTATTTTTTTTTCTCTCTCTCGCTTTTTTTTCTTTGTTGTATTTTAGTGCATATGCTTATCTTTTTTCTCTCTCGCTTTTTCTTTTCTTGCTGTATTTATGTTTATCTTTTCTCTTTCTTTTTTTTTTTTATCTCACCTGTTTTTTTTCTCTCTTTTCTCTTCTATTTTTTTTATTCTCTCTCTCTCTCTCAAATACAAACAAACCCTAAAAAAAAAGGTCATTCCAGCATTATTCCGAACGCCGCTGACCTTCCCCCAAACAACATCGAGACTACCCGACCCACACAACCCTTTCGAGAACCCCGGCGCCTCGTACACTGTCGCCCGGTGTGTTAGGGGCAAGCCTGACCCAATGAATATACCTTATTTTTTTCTCTCTCTCGCTTTTTCTTTTCTTTGTTGTATTTTAGTGCATATGCCTTATCTTTTTTTCTCTCTCTCGCTTTTTCTTTTCTTTGTTGTATTTTAGGTTTTCTCTTTTTTTTTCTCTTTCTTTTTTTCTTTTTCTATCTCACTCTCTCTTTTTTTTCTCTTTTCTCTTCTATTTTCTTTTCTATATACTCTCTTTATTCTTGTCTGAGAGGGAAGGACGGACGAAGGAAGAGGAAAAGGAGGAGGAAAATTGAAAAGTGGAATCGAGAAAAAAAACAATATAAGAGAGAAAGAGAAGGAGAAAAAGAGAGAGGAAGGAAGAGGGAAGAGGAAAGAGAGAGAGAATGGGAAGAAGAGAAAATGAGAGAACATGAGATAGAGAGATAGATAGAGAGATTGACAGATAGATAGTTAGTTAGTTAGATAGATTAGATTAGATTAGATAGATAGATAGAGAGAGAGAGAGAGAGAGAGAGACTAACAGACAGAGAGAGAAAGAAACAAAGAAAGAGGAGAGATAGCGAGAGCGAAAACATACAAAAAACACCGCGAAGGTTCCTCCACGCCCTTCATCTTAATTTACTTCCCCGAGACCCAAGTGGAAAGAAAAATAAGAAAGAATAAAAAATTGGTTCCTCTCAAAAACCTCTCCCACCTTCCATTATGCTTCTTATCATCCGCCATTACATGCTATTTCCTTGTCTTCCTTTTTGTCTGTGTATATGTGTGTGTGTGGTGTGTGTGTGTGTGTGTGTGTGTGTGTGTGTGTGTGTGTGTGTGTGTGTGTGTGTGTGTGGTGTGTGTGTGTGTGTGTGTGTGTGTGTGTGTGTGTGTTGCGCGCGCGCGCCGCTTGTCTATCTGTCTGTCTCTCTGTCCGTCTCTGTTTGCCTATCTATTTCTGTCTGTCTGTCTATCTATCTGTCTCTGCCTGCCTGTCTCTGTCTGACTGGCTCTTCCTACTTATCACTGTCTGTCTGTCTCTGCCTGCCTATCTCTTTCTGTCGGTCTATCTATCTGTCTGTATCTGTCTGTCTGTCCCTGCCTGCTTATCTCTGTCTGTCTGTCTGTCTGTCTGTCTACCTGCCCTGTCTACTTGCCTTCCTTTCTCTCTCTTTCTTGCCACACACAACACACATAACAACAATAATTGCAAAGAAAAAAAGAAGAGAGAGAAAAATATCTCGACTGATAAAGAGCATAAAAAAACGACCAACCTTCGAATAAACAAAAACAATCAAACAATAACACGAAAAAAAATGAGCAAAAAGTCCCTTAACCTTTCCACACGCCCCTCCCCCCTCCCCCTCCCCCTCCACTCTCCTCCCCCCCCTCCTCTTCATTTTCCTACCCCTTCCCTTCCACACGCCCCTCCCCCCTTCCCTTCTACACGCCCCTCCTCCTCCACCCCCTCCTCCCCCCACTCTCCTCCCCCCTCCTCTTCCACACGCCCTCCACTCTCTCCCCCCTCCTCTTCCACTTTCCTCCCCCCTTCCCTTCCACACGCCCCTCCTCCTCCACCCTTCCCCTGCACTCTCCCCCGCCCTTCCCCTCCTCCACCCCCTCCTTCTCCTCCTCCACACTCCTCCACTCCCCCTCCTCCTCCACCTCCTCCCTCCTCCACTCTCCCCTCCACCACCTCCCTTCCTCTCCTCCCCCTTCCTGCCACACGCCCTCCCTCTCTCCCTCCTCCTCCACACTCCTCCACCCCCTCCTCCTCCACCTTCTCCACTTCAGGCCTCTGTCCCAATCAAGCCGAAACCTCCTCCACGCCCCTCCACCCACTCCTCCACCCGACCCTCCACCTTCGGTTATCTCAGTTCCACGGTTCCTTCAGTTTAACCTTTGAGTATTTTTATTCTTTCATTTTATTCTGATCTACAGCTTTTATTTGTTATCTCAGTTCCTTCAGTTTGTTCTTTGAGGGTTTTTTTCATTTTGTTATTTGCAGCTTTTATTGTCTAATTATTCCTATTCCACACACACCTGGCTTTATTCCTGTTACCCTCTCTCCTATCCACCTATTCATCAATTATCTATCTATCTCCATCGCCCATACTCCATCACCCTTTTTCTTTTCGTATTTTCTTATCTTTTCTTTTTTACCTTATCTTATCTTTAATCGTTTCTTTGTTTCTCTCGTTTTTCTTTGAATTGCTAATTGGCATCTCGTTCGTTCATTCGCTTTCTCTATTCTTTCAATTCATTCACATTATGCTTTCTATTATCTACTCTATCCGTCCACTCATTCGCTCAATTCCTTCCATTATTGACTTTATTCTCTCCATAATTCACTCTATTACTTAATTCCTTTACTCTATCCTTTCCATCATTTACTCTTACTCTTTCATCCATTCATCCTATCCTTTTAGCCAAGTATCTATCTATCCGTCTCTTCTTTATTCACCGAGTTATCCAACAAATAATTCAACTATCTATCCACCTAATCTATTATACATTCGACCTTTCTCTTCATCTATCCAACTAAGTATCTATATCCATCCCCTAATCCATCTATCTATTCACCCCCCCCCCTCAAATCAATCTATCAATCCGTCTCTTATCTATCCGTCTATCCACCCCCCCCCACTCTCCTTCTTGCCCCCCCCCTTTCGCCCCAAATCCCCCACGCCCCTTCTTGCTCAGGAAGATGGGGAAAGGAGGGGGACGAAGGGATAAAGGGAGGAGAAGGGAGGAGAAAGGGAAGGGGAGTGGGAGATTGGGAGATTAAGAGAGAGAAGGAGGGATAGATTACCCAAAGGAGATGGCGATACTTTGACCTTCCTAATAATAGTAATGGTAATAGTAATAGTAATACTACTACTACTACTACTACTACTACTACTACTACTAATAATAATAATAATAATAATAATAATAATAGAAATAATAATAACAATAATAACAATAACAATAATGATGATGACAATAAAAAAATAATAGTAATAATAATAATAATAATAATAATAATAATAATAATAATAATAACAATAATCCTAATAATAATAACAATGATAATAACAATAATAATAATAATTAAAATAATAATTAATAATAATAATAATGAATAATAATATTATAATAATAATAATAATAATAATAATAATAACAATATAAATAACAAAACAAAACAATAACAATAATAACAATAACAATAACAAAACAATAATAACAATAACAATAACAAAACAATAACAACAACAATAATAATAATAATAATAATAATGGCGGTGGCTTGGGTCCCTCCAGCGACGCGTGCAGCAGCAGAGATTCGATGATCTCACACATCAACGGTCGCCTTAATTAACGAAATAAACCTCTCGACTCCTTAATCCTTCCTTCCTTCCTTCCTTCCTCTTCCTCCATCATCCTTCTTCCTTTTTTCCTCCACAGTCCTTCCTCCCATCCTTCTTTATTTTTTATTTTTTTTCCTTTTTCCTCCTTCCTTCCTTTGTTCTTTCCTTCCATTTTTCCTTTTTTCCTTTTTCCTCTTCCTTCCTTCCTTTGTTCTTCCTTTTTCCTCCTTCGTGCTTTCTTCTTCCTTACCCTTCCTTGCCGCGGAACCAAAAGTGTTTTAAGGAAATAAGAACAATTATAATAAGATGCACGTTTTATAAAAAAATGAAAAAAGAAAAAAAATAAAAAAATAAAAAATAAAAAATTACACACACACACACACACACACACACACACACACACACACACACACACACACACACACACACTTCAATCGTATAAAATAAACACAAACAAGAAAATAAACATACGAAAAAATACACGAATAAATATAGATAAAAAAAAAGGTATGAATGAGAATGAATATCTTCACCGTTCAAAGGATGTAGGCCTATTTGACCAGTTCCGGTCCTATCTTCGTCACAAATAAATGTATTTCAGACGACGATGCCATCCAAACCCGTCAAATACATCTCAAGCACAATGAAAAACAAATGAAAACGTAAAAGAAGATGACGAAGAAAATGAGTATATTCCAAATCCATAACAACAATTGAAAATATCCGATTTACAGACACTTGCATGGCTTTAACGAGATCCGATCGACGCCCTCACCCCCTCCCCACGCCTCTCTTCCCCTCCCCTCCCCTCCCTCCCCTCCTCCCCTCAACTTCCTCCCCTCCCTTTCTCCTCTCCCTCCCATTCCACCCTCCTCCCTACCCTTGCCTCTCCCCTCCCTTCCCCTTCCCTCCCCTCTCCTCCCTTTCATCTCTCCTCCCCCTCTCCATCCCCCTCCGCTCCTCTCCCCTCCCCATTCCCTTCCTCTCCCTTCCCTACCTTCCCTCCTCTCCTCCTCCCTTCCCCTCCCTCCTCCCATCTCTCCCCTCCCCTCACCCCTCCCCTCTCCCTTCCTCACCCCGCCGATAATCAATCAAAAGTTTAACCGCATGAACTAAAGCAACGATCGCTCATCACCTCACTCGCTTCCTTTTAAACGGCGCGTTGCGAGTGTGTGAAGGGATTCGAACACGCTCGTGAGCAGCTCAGCCCCGGGGGTCGAGACAACACGCACTCGGTTCTCTTTTTTTTTTACAGACTCGGGCTCAGACAGATACAGTCCATGCAGGAATACACTTTTTTCTTTCCTGTCTCTTTCTCCCTC
>NW_020870169.1:599803-616801 GCF_003789085.1 Penaeus vannamei | reverse complement strand
AAGGGAAATACGAGAGAGAAGAGAGGGAGGAGAGAGATCGAGAGTAGGAGGAAGCGAGAGAAGCAACCCATCAGAGACGCTAAGGGAAGGACCGACTGAGAGAGAGAATGAGAGGAGAGAGAGAGAGAGAGAGACGAGAGACGAGGATTTGAGAGAGAGAGAGATGAGGAGAGAGAGAGAGAGAGTAAATAAAAAAAATTACAAAGAGACACAAAAGACAGACAAGACAGAGAGACAGACAAAGACAAACAGAAAAGAGAGAACCAGACAAAACGCACAAAAATAGACAGACAAGATAGACAGCGACGACGAAGACTTTCCTGCCATACCCCCCCCCCCCAAACCACCGCAGACGACTACCTAAGCACCCTCCTCCTCTTCGTCTTCGTCTTTCGTCTTCGTTCTTCGTCTCCTTCTTCTTCTTCTTCTTCCCTTTCTCTTCTAAGCCTCTTCCCCTTTCCCCCTGTCCTTATACCTTGACCTTCTCGTCCTCGTCCTCCTCACCTCCTCTTCCCTTCCTCTTCCTCCACCCCTCTCCCTCTTCTACTCTTCCACCTCCTTCCCCTCCCCTCTTCTCCTCCTCCACCTCCACCCACCTCCTCCTCCCCCTCCACCACCACCTCCACCTCCCTCCACCTTCCTCCTCCTCCTCCTCCTCCTCCTTCCTCCTCCTCCTCCTCCTCCTCCTCCTCCTCCCCTCCTCCTTCCTCCTCCTCCTTCCTCTCCTCCAACCTCCTCCTCCTTCCTCCTCCTTCCCTCCTCTTCCTCTCCTTTGTGCCGCTGAGCAACGCAAACGACGGTCAGCTGAGTAAACTTATTATCGACCGAATAAACGAGAGATTAACCGCCAGGAAAGGGAACCCCTTTCTGTCAATCATGCACGCCGAGGACCTCTTCCCTCTGATCCTTGTTTCTCTCCTCTCCCTCTCCTCCCCCTCTCTCTCCTCCCTTTTCCATTTCTTTCTCTCTCCCTCTCCGCTTTCCCTTTCTTTTCTCTCTCTTTTTTCCCATCTCTCTCCCTTCTCCTTCCCCCTTTCTTTCTCTCTCTTTTCCCTCTCTTCTCTCCCCGCTTTTCCCTTTCTTCACTCTCTTTTCCCTCTCTCTCTCCCTCCTCCGCTTCCCTTTCCACTCTTTTCCCTCTTCTCTCTTCCCCTCCTCCGCTTTCTCTTCTTTTCTCTCTCTTTTCCTCTCTCTCCCTCCCCTTCCGCTTTCTCTTTCTTTCTCTCTCTTTTCCCTCTCTTCTCCCTCCTCCGCTTTCTCTTTCTTTTCTCTCTCTTTTTCCTTCTCTTCCCTCCTCCGCTTTCTCTCTTTTTTCTCTCTCTTTTCCCTCTCTCTCCCTCCTTCCGCTAAATAATATCTCTTTCTTTCTCCCTCCCCTCTGCCTCCCATCCACCTTTCCCTCCCACTCTCCCCTCCTCCCTTGGCTCTCTCTTTCTCCCAATCCTTCCCCCTTCTATCTCTTTCTCCCTCTCATGTGTGTTATATGCGTGTGTAATGTCGTGCGTTTCTTATGTGTGTGTGTGTTGCCTACATGCGCGTGCCCTGCCATGTCCGGCTCTCCCTTCCCTCCACCCTCTCTCCCTCCCTCCCTTCCTCCTACCACCTTCCCCTCTCCATTCCCTCCCCCTGCTCCCTCCCTCCACTCCTTCTTCCCTACAGGCCTATTCTATAGACCTCCCCCTCCCTCGCCCTATCCCCACCCCGGCCCCAGAGCCACCTCACACAACACAATACGCCAGTCCCTCACAAGATGCCTCATTAAGCTCACTTGTAATACCGCCCTCATCGAGAGCCGGCCCGCGTGCACCCCGGCGTCCGCCAGCCCGCCACGCCCCGAACCCGCCCCGACCCCCCGCCCGCCCCCGCGGGCCGAATGCCCTCCACGCCCCGGCACCCCCCCCCCCCACCGCCCCGCCGGTCTCTCGCACATCCCCGGCCTCCGCACCCCCCGTCCCCCGCCGACCCGACCGCCCCGCCCTCGGCTGCCGCCCGCGCACCTGCTTCACCTTACCCCTCGTCACCCCCCGGTTCCCCCCTCTCCCTCGCCCTACAAGAAGAAAGCCTGGCACCCGCTCGACGTTACCGAGCCCGCTCCCCCCTGCCACGCCCCGCCTCCGCGAACACCCGACACCATCGCCCGCGTGCACGGCGTTGGTCGGGCCCCGGGGCGTACCGGATCCGGCACCCCGATCGGTCAGCGGCTTGCCGCGCTCTGCGCCCGCGGCCCCGCGGGCCCCCACCTCCGGCCAAGCCCACCCCCCCCCCACCCGCCGCCCCACTTCGCCCCCCCGGCCTCCCGCCCCGCCGCGGGGCACATCCCCACCGCCCCACATCCTCTCCCCCGCCGACGTGGCCCCCATACCCTGGCACGACCAACTGGCTTGCCGGCAGCGCTCCCGGGCCCCCCTTCGCGGACCCGTTTCCTGCGGCGCACATCCCTGCCCCCCGTCGCGGCTCGCTCCCCGCTGCACCCACCGACCCCACCCCGCGCCACCCTCCCTTGCACCCGCCCTCCGGGCCCTCGCTGCCTACATAGCCCCTTGAGCCCCGCGCCCCGTCACCACCTACTCCCCCGGCTGCCGCCCCCTGCGCCCCCCCGCAGCCGTGACCCGAGCGCGGATACACCGGCGCGTAGGCCTCCTCCCCACGACGGCCCTCGGGCCCCCGGGCGGTGCGGCCTGCAGATCGCCACGGACACAGTCACGCGAAGAACCCCCGCTCACGCCTCCGCACTCCCGCGGGCTGCCGGTACTCCCCCTCCCCCGCACGCCTGGCGCCCACCCAGCGAGCGGGTCGTGCCGCACCCCCGGCCCCCCCCCCCCCCGCCGCCTCCGAGTCCCCCCCCCCCCCGACGCGTACAATGCCCACCATCTCCCCCGGACGCTGTCGCGTGGGACGTGGGCCGCCTCCCCGTCTCCCCCCCGGCACACGCACCCCGCGCCCGTCCGCCCCGGGCCTCCCCAGCCCCCACGCCCCCGGGCCCGGCCGTCCCCGGCCCCGAGCCCGCCACGCCCGCGGGTGGATCGGCGCGCTGGTCACCCACCGTCGCCTATATGGGGTGCGCCACTCCGTTACGGCGCGGCCGCCTCCCTGCGCGCTTCGACTCCCGCCCTGCTGCGGGCGAGGCCCCCGCCCGCGCTCCCTGGCCCCGCCCCCTCCGCACGCGTCAGCGTCCAGCCCCGCGGGTGCCGCGTGCCCTCGCCACCCGCGCCCCCGTCCCAAAACAACGCCCCCGCCACCCCGACCCCACCGATCTGGCCTCTACTCGTACGACCGCCCACGCCACGACCCAAAAACCTCTTAATTAATATCTAGGCGAGCGAGAGTCGCATCTTCTTTTTAATATTATTTCCTCCCGAGTTTTCCATTACGAAATGTCTGTTCTGTTCTCTCTTCGTGTCCTTCTTTATTGCTTGAAATGTTTAGGTTTTTATTTTCTTATTCGTTGTGTTATGTGTGTGTGTGTATTTGTGTTGTGTGTGTGTGTGTGTGTGTGTGTGTGTGTGTGTGTGTTTGTGTGTGTGGTGTGTGTGTGTGTGTGTGTGGTGTGTGTGTGTGTGTGTTGCGTGCTGTGTGTGTGTGCGTGTGTGTGGCGTGTGTGTGTGTGTGTTGTGTGCGTGTGTGCGTGTTGTGTGTGTGGTGCGTGTGTGTGTTGTGTGCGTGTGTGTGTGTCGTGTGCGTGTGCGTGTGCGTGTGCGTGTGCGTGTGGCGTGTGTGCGTGTGTTGTGCATGTGTGTGTGCATGCTGCGTGTACGATGTGCGCGCGCGTGTGTGTACGTGTGCGTGCGTATACGTGTACCTGTACGTGTCCCTGTACGTATACGCGTATCCGTATGCGTAACAAGTGCATTTGCGTACTTTTCTTTCTTTCTTTCTTTCTTTCTTTCCTTCAATCTCTTCTCTCTTTTCACCACAGGAAACCCTTAACAAGGCGTCCTCCGACACAACCAACGCAAGCGCAGAACCTCGTTTAGGCACACACGACCCTTCGCACAGTGCCACCGAGCCAGTGCCACCGAGCCAGTGCCACCGAGCCAACGGAAGGGCCGCCTGTGTTGTAAGGCAAGAGCATAGGATACGCATGCATGCACGGACCTGTATTTTGATAATAAAAAAACAAGTTAAAAAAAATCAATCAAATTAATAAAAAAAAACGTCCTTCAAAAATACAAAAAATACAAAAAATATAAACATCGTACATGCACATTATCAGTTACCAATCTTAATATTAAAACAATCCATGCATAAAAAAAATGCCCATGCAAAAAAAAAAGGGGGAGGGACAGAGGAGAGCGGATAAAACACCCCCCTTAATAATAATAATGATCATAACAATAACAATAATAATAATCATAACAATCAAATAACAATCATACAAGGTGAATGAGACCGAGGCCAAGTCAGGACACCTCTTACCAAAAAAAAAGATTAGGAAGAAGAGGGGAAGGATTGGGAGCGAAGGATTAGCCAAGAGAGAATCGTAGCCGCCGCCTCTGAGGTACCATGCCTGTACTGCATTCGCTGGGGCTACGGAGACCGAATCCCTAATCCCTAATCCTAATCTAGGCTCCGATTTATGCTCGCTGTTACCTAAATTTTCGTGTCCTGTCTATTTACCTTAATCTAGGATCTGTCTGTCTGTCCGTATGTCTGTGGTTCTGTCTATCTGTCTGTCTGTCTATTTGTCTATCTGTCTGTCTCTGCCTGTGTTTGTGCTTTGTCTGTCTGTCTGTGTCTAGTGCTGTCTGTGTCCACAGTCTCATTTCAAGTCTATTTATAACTACCTCATTTTCATTTCATAAAGCATTTAACATATTTGTTTGTTTGTTGTTCATTTTATAATCCTTAGTTATCAAAATCATTAAGGCCTTTAATTAGGATAAAAAAAAACTAATTCCACAGTATTGATACACAATTATTACTGAAATTAACCCGATACGTGAGCTAAATTTTAACTCAGACTATTTTTTTTCGGCCAATCATACAAACACCGATTCACAACCTTTAAATCCCCTTCTATTTTTTTAGCAATATGCGAAGATCACACGTAATCATACGCATAAACAGTTCGCTCTAACCAACACCTATGAAACACTTCCAAAATAAACAATTAAATAAATAAACAAAAATACATAAGTAATTAAATAAACTAATCAAACTAAATAAAAATCTCCATCGACCTAACACCTAATCTCTCCTAATCCACGACCAGACAAGAATCCTACAATAGGAATATCATTGAATTTATCACTATATAACCGTGCATAGCAATCATCTTTGAATTTAATAGTATATAATTTTGCATAGCAATCACTGGACGGACCCCCATAGGCCTACTGACCCATTGCAAACCACAGAAAACCAGCCTATCCAGTCTCCCAACCCTATATCTTGGATCTGTCTGTCTGTCTGTCTGCCTGTCTGTCTCTCTACCTATCTATTTAACTATCTATCTATCTACCTATCTATCTATGTCTATCTACCTGTCTGTCTGTCTGTCTATCTGTATGTCTATCCGTTGTCTGACTGTCTGTCTGTCTTCTTATCCGTCTGTCTGCTTGTCTCTCTGTTTGTCTGTCTGTCTGCATATCCCATTAAGGAAAGTAAACAAGTACGAACACACGCCTTTACAAACAAACAAAAACAACGTCATTTTATTTATCACCCCATGTCTTCCAATCTCACGTCCCCAATTATATAAAATTGCACAAAACAATCTAAAAAAAAAAAAAAAACAATCAAGACTTAATTGGTTATGAATGACAAAACACTCTAAACAGATTGAGCCTAATCGTGGACAATCAACACTCGGCAATTAGCAAATAGGCCTATGACTTCAACTTCCCTCAAGTTTTATGACTTCAAACTAATAATCATATAAAATATAATAATAATAATAATCAATATACAAACAAAACACGACAACAACAACAGTAATAATAACAACTATAAACAACAAAATAAACATAAACCGTTCAATTAAAGATCTCTAATCCCGAAACTCCCCCGACCAAGAAACGCACTAACAGCAAAACTATCAAAACAATCCCTCAATACCCAGTCCGCTCTATAATCAACTGCCATGAAATGGGGGAGGGAAAAAAACAAAAAATTTTGCTCCCTTTATATGGCTGACGACTCTCTCACTCTATTGTCTCTCTCCCTCCGTTATCTCGACGTCCCTCCCCTCCCTCTCCTTCCTCCGCCTCTCCACACAATGCGTGACGAGGAGGGGGGGGGGTCTGGATGGAAGGGGTAGGAGGGGGCGGAGGAGGGGAGGGGGGGAGGACGTCGACCATGCACGCAAGCAGTCCTGCAAAAAAAGAAAAAAAATACACATTAGATTACACACAGATTTTGCCTTCGTCAGGACAAGCCTTAAGTCTTAAAACAAGTGACATCGAAACGAAAAAACAACGACGGAAATATGTAACACAGGTAGGTAGACGAAAATGGAAAGGAAAAACACAATAAAAAATTAAATAATCATCGTAGCATTGACGTCAGCCTATATAGGCCTACTTCTCACCGCCGTACAAAGCCGCGATAATGATGAAAACAAATACAAATAAAAGACGAAACAAGATAATACGATGATTAAACAACAAACAACAAATACCAGAAATACCAGAGATTAAAAACAAATAAAAAAGCGAAAAAATATGTCACACCATCACCAAATAAGAATCAAAAGTAAACAAAAGAGAAAAAAAATGCCACACCATCAGCTAATAGCGATTAAACACAAACCAAAAGCGAGAAATATTTCACATCATGAGCCAACCAACCATCAGCCGTCAGCAGCGACGTCAGGAATAACAATAATAGTGGTCCCCATGACGTGAGCTAAGCGAGAGCGAACAGCAATAACAAAAGGGTTGCTCAACACGCCCCGTACCAGAGCCTCCATGCCTCTCGAGATGATGATACCTCCTGCAGGACGCGGGCCCTTCTCCTTTATTTATCTCTCCTTCCTTTCCCCTTCTGCGTCTCCTCCTTCTCCTGCGTCTCCTCCTTTCCCCTCCTTCTCCTTCTCCTCTCTTCCCTCCCTTCATCCACGCCCCGTACCAGAGCCTCCATTTCTCTCGAGATGATGATACCTCCTGCAGGACGCGGGCCCTTCTCCTTATTTATCTCTCTTCCTTTCCCCTCCTGCGTCTCCTCCTTCTCCTCCTCCTCTCTCCTTCCTTCCCTCCCTTCATCCACGCCCCGTACCAGAGCCTCCATTTCCTCTGGAGATGATGATACCTCCTGCAGGACGCGGACCTTTCTCCTTTATTTATCTTTCCTTCCTTTCCCCTTCTGCGTCTCCTCCTCTTCTTCCCTCCTTCGTCCACGCCTTTCTCTCTTCTCTCCATTTCCGTCAATTTCTGTCCTTTCGATCCTTCCTTTTTCGTTTTCTTTTCCTTCTCTTGAATTCTTACTTTCACCTCCTTTTTTTATCCATCACCCTTTACCTTCCCCATTTTTCCCTCTTTCCGTGAGTCAACCCTTACCCTCCTCTTCAATCCCCTTCCCTCCCATCATCCTAACGTCTCCTTCCCTCCCTTTCCCTCCAGTTACCCCATCCCTCCAACACTCCCTCCCCTGTCCTTTCCCCTTCCCTCTACTCCGTCCCCTCCCCCTCCTCCCCATCCCCCCTCCCCTTCCCTCACC
The DNA here is from genome assembly GCF_003789085.1 of Penaeus vannamei. Taxonomy (NCBI): domain Eukaryota; kingdom Metazoa; phylum Arthropoda; class Malacostraca; order Decapoda; family Penaeidae; genus Penaeus; species Penaeus vannamei. Next base: position 609,145 of record NW_020870169.1, on the reverse strand, counting down.
CCTTACCCCCCACTCCCTCCACTCCCCCTCACCCCACTTCCCTCCACTCCCTCCCGCCACCATCACAGCCCCACACTGCCTAAGTCCTACGTGACCGACCCGCTGCCACCCCGGACGCAAGCACGCTGGGCCGCCGCTGCTCACACGTCCTGCTCACGAATCACTCTCGTTTCCCTCCCCCTCCTCCTCCTCCCCCTTCCCCTCCTCCCCCCATCCCCCTCCACCTCCCTCTCGTCTCCCCTCCCCCTTCCCCTCCTCCATCCCTTCCACCTCCCTACCCTTCCACTTCCACTTCCCACTCCTCCCCCTTTCCAACTCCTTCCCCCCTCCCCCTCCTCCTCCCCGACTCCTGGATTTCCCCTAAAATAAAATAACAAATAACAAATAAATAAATAAATAAAATAAAATTAATAAAATAAAACAACATAGATAAATAAGGAAAAAAAAAACAAAAATAAAATATAATAAAAAAATAAAATAATGAAAACAAATAAAATAACAAAATTAGACAAAATAAAAATCAAACAACAAATAAACACAAAAATAGAAAAAATAAATAAAAACCGACAAAGACAACGAAAGAAAAGAAAAGAAACGAAAAAAAAGAAAAAACACGACACACACCAAACCAAACGCCACTCCCCATCTATCCAACTATCCATTCCTCCTAATCCCTTCCCAAACAATCCGACTCCAATCTCCTCACCGGCATAATCCCACTACACTAATCCGCGCGACACCCAATCGCCTCCTAATCCCTCCTGCAACAACCCGCGCCGGTGTGATTCGCTAATCTTCCCGCATCACAACAATCTCGAGCTTCGCGAATACATTTATTAAAAGTTTTTTTTTAAATACATATAATTAATGTATTAAATACATTTATCAAAAAGTTTTATTAATCTTTTAAAAATACATTTATTAAAATCTGTTTATACATCTATTAAAAAATTAATACATTTATTAAAAGTTTATTTCTTTTAAATTATATTTTAAACATTTATTAAAAGTTTATCAATTTTTAAAAATACATTAATAAAAAATCTAATATATACATTTGTTAAAAGTTTATTATTTTTAATACATTAATAAAAAAATATGAAATACATTTATCAACAGATTATTTCAATTCATTAAATACTATTATCAAAGATTTATCTAATTTCTTAAATACATTTGTAAAAGGTTTATTAAATCTATTAAATATATGTATCAAAGGTTTATTAAATGTATTAAATGCACTTAGGCTTATTAAATGTATTAGAATTATCAAATACATTCATTAAAGATTCATCTAATTTCCAATTACATTTCTAAAAGTTCTATTTAATCTATTAAATGCATGTATTAAAGTTTTATCAAATTTACTGAATACATTGATGGAGGGTTTATTAAATAGATCAAGTGTGTTAAATACAATCCTCAAAGATTTATTAAATTCACCAACAAACAAATCTATCAACGTACATTTATCAAAGATTTATTAAATGAACGAAATACATTTATCAAAACAAACTCAATTAATTAAACACATTTATCAAAATAGACTTTATCAAATCTATTAAAGCTTAAATTTCGTCAAAGCTCACATCTATTCACTAGTCATGAGATAAAAGTGCCTTAACGTGACTATAGAGATGCCACTATTTTTTATTTATTTATTTATCTTTTTTATAAAAGCTGAAAGTAACAAAGCATTTAATTTATCATTATTACTATCATTATTTTATGAAAGCTGAAAGTAACAAAGCATTTTTTTTCTTATGAAAGCTGAAAGTAACAAAGCATTTTTTTTCTTATGAAAGCTGAAACAAAGCATTTTTTTCTTATGAAAGCTGAAAGTAACAAAGCATTATGAAGCTGAAACAAAGCATTTAATCGGTTTTTCGAGCTCCTGGCTAGAGCACCTTTGGACACGCATGCCATCGACTCTAAGGACCCCATCACCTCACGCATCTCCTTCGAGGACCTCTTCCTGTCCCCTTATCCTTATTTTCTCCCTCTTCCCCCTTCCTACTTTCCCTCTCTTCTTCTCAATTTTCCTTTTTCCTTCTCTCCTTTCTCTTCCATTTCCCTTTCCAACTTTCGCCTTTCCTTTCCCCCTTCTCCTTCCCTTTCTCCCCCTTCCCTTCATCCCTATTCACCTTCCCTTCTCCCTCCCACCTTCCAACCCTATATCCCTTCTCCTTCTTCCCTTTCTCTCTTCCCCTTCTCCACCCTTCCCCTTTCTCCTCCTTCCATCCCTATCCTCCCCTTTCTCCACCCTATCCCTTTCCCCCTCCTTCCAACCCTATCACCTTCCCCCTCTCCTTAGCACCCCACGACCCCCACCCTTCCATCTAAGCGGTAGAACAGGGTCAGGAGCTCAGCCTGTGTAAACAAAAGGAGAATCCGGATAGGGAAGAAGAGAGGGGGAGGGGGAGGAGGGAGAAAGGGGAGGGACGGATGGGTGGGAAAAAGGCGAAAGGGGGGGGGAAGGGAGGGGGTGGGAGGGAGGAGGGTGGGAGGGTGAGAGAGAGAGAGAGAGAGAGAGAGAGAGAGAGAGGAGAGAGAGAGAGAGAGAGAGAGAGAGAGAGAGAGAGAGAGAGAGAGGAGAGAGAGAAAGAGACAGACAGACAGAGAAAGAGAGAAACGAGACAGACAGAAGAGAAAGACAGAGAAGCGAGACAGACAGACAGAAGAGATAAAGAGCTCGGAAGAGGGGAGGAAAGGAAGGACAGAGAAGCGCCAGACCCCTCCCGCGCCCCGACGAGTTTCGGGGCCGCGGGCCGAGAGACAGAGAGAGAGAGAGACACCCCTCCTTACGTCTCCGGGCTGCGTGGCGGTGGTCGTCGACACACGCTCCCGCCGTGACGTCATCGCCGCCACACGCTACCAACCATTCTAGCCCGGGACCGTTCATCGCTCGGACGTTTACACTCCCAGCGACACCTCCTCCTCTCCTCTCCCCTCCTCCTCCCCTCCTCCTGCTCATCTCACGCATTCGTGCTCTATGTTGCTCTACGCTCCGGCAGACAAGACACTTCCGCTTCGATCTCTTTTTATCCCTCTCCCTGTCTGTCTGGCTTCATTTCTCTCTCTCTCTCTCTCTCTCTCTCTCTCTCTCTCTCTTCTCTCTCTCTCTCTCTCTCTCTCTCTCTCTCTCTCTCTCTCTCTCTCTCTCACAACACACACACACACACACACACCTTCCCATCTCTCTCTCCCTTCACACACGTTTCACTCTCTTTTCCCTCCCCCTCTCCCTTTCTCTCTCACTCCTCCTCCCTTCCTCCCTCCCTCCCCCCTCTTCCCCTTCATATTCCCCATTCCTTTGTTTATCATAATTTCCCCTCCACTCTTTTCTTCCGGAACCTCCTCCTCGCATACTTTTTCCTACTTCCTCCAGGCAGGATCTCCAGCCCGCCTTCAATTATTTCCCCTGAGGGCGCGGAACCGAAGGAATGGCAGAGAGAGAGAGAGAGGAGACGAGAGAGACGGAGGGAGAGAGAGGAGAGAGAGAGAGAGAGAGAGAGAGAGAGAGAGAGATAGAGAGAGAGAAGAGAGAGAGAGAGAGAGAGAGTGAGAGGAGAGAGAGATAGCGATGGGGAGAGGGAACAGAGAACGAGAGGGGAGAGGGAGAGGGAGAGAGAGAGAGAGAGAGAGAGAGAGAGGAGAGAGAGAGAGGAGAGGAGAGAGAGAGAGTGATGAGAGGAGACAGAGAGAGAGAGAGAGAGAACAGAACGAGGAGAGGAGAGACGATGAGAGAGATGAGAGAGGAGAGAGAGAGAGAGAGAGTGTGTGTGTGCTGCATGTTGGAGGTTAGGGTACGTATGTGCGTGCAATAGTGTCTGGATATGTGAGTGAGTAAGTGAATGATTAAATAAGTGAGATAATGAGAATGAGCGATAAGCTGACCGAATGAACGAGCGAGTGTAAGATGTCCTCCTCCCGCCGCCAGTCCCGGAAAGAACCTCCTTCCTCCTCCCCTCCTCCTCCTCCTCCTCCTCCTCCTCCTCCTCCTCCTCCTCCTCCTCCCTCCTCCTCCTCCTCCTCCTCCTCCTCCTCCTCCTCCTCCTCCTCTCCTCCTCCTCCTCTCCTCCCTCTCCTCCCTCCCCCTCCTCCTCCTCCCAATTCTCCTGACGGGTGTGATTCCTCGGCCGCGCGAGCGATCGCTTGTTATGCATCGGCTCAGTCAGTTGCAGCGGGGAAGCGGAGGCGGAAGGACGTGAGGGGCGGTTATTGGGCGGAGGGTAGAGGGGGAGGGGGAGGGAGGGGGGAGGGGAGGGGGGGGGAGGGAAGGGAGGGTAAATGGGGAGGGGGAGGGGAGGGGGGAGAAGGAAGGAGGGTAAGGATGGGGAGGAAGGGAGGAAGGGTGAGTAGAAGGAAGGAAGGTTGGGTAGATGGGCAGAGAAGGAGGAAGGGGTAGATGGAGGTAGAGTGAAGGAGGAGAGAAAGAGGAAAAGGGACGAAGAAAGAAAAAAAGAAGAAGGAAGGAAGGAGAGAAGAGAGAGAGAGAGAGAGAGAGAGAGAGAGAGAGAGAGAGAGAGAGAGAAGAGAGAGAAGAGAGAGAGAGAGAGAGAGAGAGAGAGAAGAGAGAGTTAAGAAAACGAGAAAGAGAAAAGAGAGAACGAGAGAGAAAAAAAAAGAAAAGAAAAGATTAGCGAGAAAGAGAAAAAGAGAAAAAGAGAGAGAACGAGAGAGACAGACACGAGAGACAGACAGAGGGGGAACAGGCGACAGACACAACAAGCGCGAGGGTCAGTGGTCATGGTTACGGGATGAACACATGCGACCACCACCACCTCCCTCCCACCTCTCCCTGCCCCCCCCCCTCCCCAAACACACCCGTTTGTAAACAGGACCGACACACCTCATCCATCCCTCTCCCCTCCCCCTCCTCCCCTTTCCTTCCCTCGCCACACACATACACAAATCTGCCACCCCTCCTCTTCCTCTTCCTACTCCTCCTCCTCCCCTCCCCATCCCCTCCCTTCATCCTATAACCCCTCCCCCTCCCCTCCCCTTACCCTAACCCCTCTACCATCCCCTCCCCTCCCCCTATACCCTAACCCTCTACCATCCCCTCCCCTCACCCTATACCTCTCCCATCCCCCCTATACCCCATATCCTCTATAACCCCATATCCTCCCTATACCCCCCTCCCCTATACCCCCCATCCCTCCCCTATACCTCCCATATCCTCCCCCATTAATATATATCCTCCCATATCCCCCCTATACCCCATATCCTCCCCTATACCCCCCATATCCTCCTATTACCCCCCCCCTGCCCCCCGACCCTCTCCCGCCCTACCGCTCTCCCCCATCAGCTGTTTTACAACCGGCGTCGGCCCATAGCGGTGTGGGTCGGTCGGTCGGTCGCGTCCTGCCCAATCTCGCCCCGGGATTGTTTAAACTTTCCTCCCTCATTCCCCCCTCCCCCTCCTCCTCCCTCTCTCTCTCTCTCTTCTCTCCTGCCATATTCTTTTCTCTCTTACGGTCTCGTCTCTTTCTCGTTCTCGTTTCTCTCTCTCTCTCTCTCTCTCTCTCACGTCTATCCTCTCATATCCTCTTCTCTTTCTTTCGCTCTCTTTCTTTCTCTTCTTTCTTGCTACCTTCGTTTTCGCTCTTTCTCTTTCTCCTTAGCTTTCCCTCTTTCTCTTTCAGTTTCACTTGCTCTCTTTCCTCTTCCCGTTCTACTACCCTCTACGTTTCATACTCCTTATTTTCCAGAGAGAGAGAGAGAGAGAGAGAGAGAGAGAGAGAGAGAGAGAGAGAGAGAGAGAGAGAGAGAGAGAGAGAGAGAGAGAGAGAGAGAGAGAGAGAAGAGAGAGAGAGAGAACAAAGATGAACGGCAAAATGGAGGGGTGGGGCAGAGAAGTGGGAGAAATAAACAGATAAACAAACAAAGATAAAGTTACAAGGGAGATGACGATGAGTGAGTGAATGAGAGAGAGAGAGAGAGAGAGAGAGAGAGAGAGAGAGAGAGAGAGAGAGAGAGAGAGAGAAGAGAGAGAAGAGAGAGAGAGAGAGAGAGAGAGAAAGAGAAAGAGAGAAAGAGAAAGAGAAAAAGAAAGAGAGAAACAGACAGAAAAAGAGAGACAGACAAAGACCAACATACCAAGAAACAAAGACAAAACAAACACACAAATAAGCACAACACAACACCAAAACAAACAAACAAACACCCCACACACACACACACACACACACAACCGCATTCGACACCAACCACCAGCGCTGCTGCCCACTTAGATCAGTCGACAATTATTTCTCGCCCGGCTCCCTCACTCGAACCGATCAAGTGCTCACTCAGCTGGCCGCGGTCTCAGCTGGTTCAGAAATGACCAGGCTCCCTTTAACAGGCGCGAGAAGCTCCTCTTCTCCCTCTCCAACAATTTGCTAATCTTCCGGAGATGAAAGGTGCAAAATCTCCCACGACCCGACAGCATCCTCGATTCCACCTCGATTCCAGGGTTTGTTGGAATGTTCCTTAGTCAAATATTCTTTATTACTTTTATCATCAATTAATCAATGTTATCATTTTATTATACTCATTTTTCATAATTATTATCCTTATTATTATTTTCGTTATTCGTTATTATCATTATCATCATTATTATCATTATCATCATCATATATTATTATATCATCATTGCCATCATTATTATTATTGTTATTATCATTATCATTAGTTATTATTCTCATTACCATTACAATAATTTATTTACTATTATAGTATTATTCTCATTATAATTATATATCATATTACTATTCATCATTTATTACAATCTATCAATATACCACGTACAATCATCACCATCACCATCACCATCACCACATCACCATCATCACCACCATCAATCATCTCCCAACCATCATCATCATCATCATTCTATTTTTTTTTTATGCTAGAGATATGAAGTCCTGAACCGGCCCTGACCTCGAGAGGACACGGATGCCTCTGGGTGACGAGGAGGAGAGAGACCCGCTGCCTCCCGTCTCTCGAAAGGATAACACCACCATTACAATCACCATCACCATCACCATCATCATCACCATCATCCTCATTACAGTCTTTTTTTATGCTAGAGATATGGAGTCCTGAACCAGCCCTGAACCGAGCAGGACACGGATGCCTCTGGGGTGACGAGGAGGAGGAGAGACCCGCTGCCTCCCGTCTCTCGAAAGGATAACACCACCATTACAATCACATCACCATCACCATCATCATCACCATCATCCTCATTACAGTCTTTTTTATGCTAAGATATGGAGTCCTGAACCAGCCCTGAACTCTAGAGGGACACGGATGCCTCTGGGTGACGAGGAGGAGAGACCCGCTCCTCCCGTCTCTCGAAAGGATAACACCCCCATTACAATCACCATATCATCACCATCATCTCATCACCATCACCATCATCATCATCACCATCACCACATCATCATCACCTCACCAATCACCCCCATCACCATCACCACCCACCACACCATCACCATCCCCATCATCATCATCCTCATTACAGTCTTTTTTATGCTAGAGATATGAAGTCCTGAACCAGCCCTGAACTCGCGAGGGACACGGATGCCTCTGGGTGACGAGGAGGAGGAGAGACCCGCTGCATCCCGTCTCTCGAAAGGATAACACCACCATTACAATCATCATCATCATCATCTCATCATTCACCACCACCACCTCACCACCACCACCATCATCATCATCATCACCATCACCACCACCACATCACCACCACCACCCATCATCACCATCACCACCATCATCATTATCACCACCACCATCACCATCATCACCATCATCCTCATCAATCATTACAGTTTTTTTTTTGCAGATATGAAGTCCTGAACCAGCCCTGGAACTGCGAGGGACACGGATGCCTCTGGGTGACGAGAGGAGAGACCCGCTGCTCCCGTCTCTCGAAAGGATAACACCACCCATTACAATCACCATCATCATCACCATCATCATCATGTTCACCATCACCATCATCATCATGTTCACCATCACCATCATCATCATCCCATCATCACCATACCATCACCACCACCACACCATCACATCCCATCATCATGCATCCTCATTTACAGTCTTTTTATATGCTAGAGATATGAAGTCCTGAACCAGCCTGCAACTCGCGAGGGACACGGAGCTCTGGGGACGAGGAGGAGGAGAGACCGTGCCTCCCGTCTCTCGAACAGGATAACACCACCATTACAATCTCATCATCATCATCTCTATCATCATCATCATCATCACATCATCATCATGATCATCATCATCATACCAATCATCATCACACCATCATCATCATCATCATCAATCATCACTCACCACCACCTCATCATCATCACCATCACCATCACCATCACCATCACCACCACCACCACCATCATCATCATTACAGTCTTTTTTATGCTAGAGATATGGAGTCCTGAACCAGCCCTGAACTCGAGAGGGACACGATCTGCTGCATCCCGTCTCTCGAAAGGATAACACGTTGTTGAAAAGGGACTCGACCGTAGCCATGTGCTGTGTACGTATCTTTGTGTGTGTTGTATTCTGTGCATTGTGTACGTATCTTTCTGTGTGTTGTATTCTGTGCATTGTGTACGTATCTTTCTGTGTATTGCATTCTGTGCGTTGTGTTATTGTGTATTGTATCTGTGCCTTGTGTATTGTGTATTGTTATTCTGTGCGTTGTTATTGTTTCTGTGCATTGTTATCATTATATCTGTGTATTGTATCCTGGTATTGTGTATTGTATCATTCGCCCCTACATACCATGCATGAACAGAAACCTACATACGTATCTACATAGCTATGTATGATCGTAATTCCTTATAACCATGAAGTCTGTTACTTCATATGTGCTTCTATTTATGCATAAATTTGGAACGAATTTACATATATCACATTTTAGGCAACATCTGTACCCTTATCAATATATACTGTGTATCTAGCTATTTCTCTATCATCTAATGATCTATATATCGATATTTACCCATCTATTACACGTGTACATACATAATGCATATATAGTTATGTATATATATATATTTAATATAATATATATATATATATATATAATGTGTGTGTGTGTTGTGTGTGTGTGTTGTGTGTGTGTGGTGTGTGTGTGTGCGCGCGTGTGGTGTGTGTGTACGTATTAAACAAACGTAAATAAATAAACCAACATATCTGTGAAGTGCGTGTACGAGCCGTGCATGTGGGTATGCGAGTTGCGTAATGCATGTGTACGTACATGAGCACTAATCCAAGCCCTTACCACACGTACACATACCCGCACCATACATGTGTTTACCAATTCATCGACATCACGATTAA
>NW_020870169.1:583416-588416 GCF_003789085.1 Penaeus vannamei | reverse complement strand
CTGTCTACCTATTTTCTCTATACTTTCTCTCTTTGTCTCCTTTCTTCTTGATTCTCTTCTTGATTTCTTCCTCAACTGTGTCTTCTTTCTTTCCCTAAACGGTGAAACAGCTTCACGCATTGGTGTGTTCTTTTGTCTTTGTCTGTTTATCTATTTTCTCTATATTCCCTCTCTTTGTCTCCCTTTCTGCTTGATTCTCTTCTTGATTTCTTCCTCAACTGTGTCTTCTTTCTTTCCCTAAACGATGAAACAGCTTCACGCATTAGAGGGAATGGAAATATGCATCAACACACCACAAGGCACTCGAACTCCCCCGCACTTCCTTGACCTCCTTCTGCCCCCTCTGCTGCGTCTGACTTTCATCCTCACTTTCTTTGCTCTCCTCCGCAAGGCACTTTGTTGTCCACTTTTATCCTTGCCCCCTTCTTCTTTCTGGTGTTTGTTCTATTTTGCTTTCTTCTTTGCATTCTCTTTCTTGTGTCTGTGGTTGGCATCTGTTTTTTTCATTGTCTTTGTTTGCTTGTCTCTTTGTTTGTCTGGCTCTGTCGCTGTCTGTCTCTCTTTTCTTATTCGTATACTTTTCATACTTTGTTTTCTTTTCTCTCCCCCTTTCCCCCTCCTCCTCCTCCTGCTTTTCCTCCTACTCCGTTTCTTGTCCCTCCTCTTGCAGCTGCTGCTTCTCCTCCTTTTGCTCCACTTCCACCTTCTATACCCCCTCCTTTTCATTCTCCACATCCACCTCCCTTCACCTCCTCTCTCCTCCACTTCTACCTCTACCTCCTCTACTCCCTCCACCGCCATCACCACTCCCTCCTCCTGTACCTCCTTCATCCTCCACCTTTTTCCTCCTCTTCACCACCTTCACTCCCACCTCCTCCCCCTCCTCCTTCACCACCTTCACTCCCACCTCCTCCTCCTCCTCCTCCTCCTCCTCCTCCTCCTCCTCCTCCTCCTCCTCCTCCTCCTCCTCCTCCTCCTCCTCCTCCTCTCCTTCCCCCTTCCTCTCTTTCCTTAGCGAGAATCACCCTGCGAAAGAATGAGATGTTACAGGCCCTTCAGCCGTGAAAGAAATCCCTTTCATTCTCACAAGACGCTGGCTCGAATGAGGGACCCAAGAGAGCAAAGTCTTTTAATAACCTTTCTACTGATGTACTTTTAGACGGGGTGGGGGTGGGGGGTAGAGAGAGGGGGAGAGAAGATGTGGGGGACGAAGGGGATGAAGTGGGGGTGAGGAAGGGTAGAGAAGAGGGAGAGAGAGGATGTGGGGGAGGAAGGGGATGAAGTGGGGGTGAGGGAAGGGAGAGAAGAGGGAGAGAGAGGATGTGGGGGAGGAAGGGGAGGAAGTGGGGTGAGGGAAGGGGTAGAGAAGAGGGAAGAGAGGATGTGGGGGAGACGAGAAGAGGGAGAGAGAGGATGGGGGAGGAAGGGGATGAAGTGGGGTGAGGGAAGGGTAGAGAAGAGGGAAAGAGAGGATGTGGGGGAGGATGGGGATGAAGTGGGGGTGAGGGAAGGGGTAGGGAGGGAGAGAGAGGATGTGGGGGAGGAAGGGGATGAAGTGGGGTGAGGGAAGGGGTAGAGAAGAGGGAGAGAAGAGGATGTGGGGGAGGAAGGGGATGAAGTGGGGGTGAGGGAAGGGGTAGAGAAGAGGGAGAGAGAGCGTGGGGGGAGGGATAGAGAAGAGGGAGAGAGAGAATGGGGGAGGAAGGGATGAGGTGGGGATGAGGGAAGGGGTAGAGAAGAGGAGAGAGAGGATTGGGAGAGGAAGGGGATGAAGTGGGGGTGAGGGAAGGGGTAGAGGGAGGGAGAGAGAGGATGGGGGAGGAAAGGGATGAAGTGGGAGGGAAGGGGTAGAGAAGGAGGAGAGAGAGGATGTGGGGGAGGAAGGGGATGAGGTGGGGTGAGGGAAGGGGTAGAAAAGAGGGAGAGAGAGGATGTGGGGAGGAAGGGGATGAAGTGGGGGCGAGGGAAGGGGTAGAGAAGAGGGAGAGAGAGGATGTGGGGGAGGAAGGGATGAGTGGGGGTGGGGAAGGGGTAGAGAAGAGGGAGAGAGAGATGTGGGGGAGGAAGGGGATGAAGTGGGGTGAGGGAAGGGTAGAGAAGAGGGAGAGAGAGGATTGGGGGAGGAAGGGGATGAAGTGGGGGAGGGAAGGGGTAGAGAAGAGGGAGAGAGAGGATGGGGGAGGAAGGGGATGAAGTGGGGGTGAGGAGGGGTAGAGAAGAGGGAGAGGAGGATGTGGGGGAGGAGGGGATGAGGTGGGGTGAGGGAAGGGGTAGAGAAGAGGGAGAGAGAGGATGTGGGAGAGGAAGGGATGAAAGTGGGGGTGAGGAAGGGGGGTAGAGAGGGAGAGAGAGGATGTGGGGAGGAAGGGGATGAGGTGGGGGTGAGGAAGGGGTAGAGAAGAGGGAGAGAGAGGATGGGGGAGGAAGGGGATGAAGTGGGGGTGAGGGAAGGGGGGTAGAGAAGAGGGAGAGAGAGGATGTGGGGGAGGAAGGGGATGAAGTGGGAAGGAAGGGGTAGAGAAGAGGGAGAGAAGGATGTGGGGGAGGGAAGGGATGAGGGGGGTGAGGAAGGGGTAGAGAAGAGGGAGAGAGAGGATGTGGGGGAGGAAAGGATGAAGTGGGAGGGAAGGAGAGAAGAGGGAGAGAGAGGATGTGGGGGAGGAAGGGGATGAGTGGGGGTGGGGGAAGGGGTAGAGAAGAGGGAGAGAGAGATGTGGGAGAGGAAGGGGATGAAGTGGGGGTGGGGAAGGGGTAAGAGAAGAGGAGAGAGAGGATGTGGGGGATGAGGTGGGTGAGGGAAGGGGGGTAGAGAAGAGGGAGAGAGAGGATGTGGGGGAGGAGGGGATGAAGTGGGGGGGAGGGAAGGGGTAGAGAAGGGGAGAGAGGATGTGGGAGGAAGGGGATGAGGTGGGGGTGAGGAAGGGTAGAGAAGAGGGAGAGGAGGATGGGGGAGGAAGGGATGAAGTGGAGGAAGGGGTAGAGAAGAGGGAGAGAGAGGATGTGAGGGAGGAAGGGGGTGAAGTGGGGGTGAGGGAAGGGGTAGAGAAGAGGGAGAGAGAGATGTGGGGGAGGAAGGGGATGAAGTGGGAGGGAAGGGGTAGAGAAGAGGGAGAGAGAGGATGTGGGGAGGAAGGGGATGAAGTGGGGGGTGAGGGAAGGGTAGAGAAGAGGGAGAGAGAGGATGTGGGGGAGGAAGGGGATGAAGTGGGGGTGAGGGAAGGGGTGGAGAAGAGGAGAGAGAGGATGTGGGGGAGGAAGGGGATGAAGTGGGGGTGAGGGAAGGGGTAGAGAAGAGGGAGAGAGAGGGATGTGGGGGTGGAAGGGATGAGGTGGGGTGAGGGAAGGGGTAGAGAAGAGGGAGAGAGAGGATGTGGGGGAAGGGGATGAAGTGGGGGGTGAGGGAAGGGGTAGAGAAGAGGGAGAGAGAGGATGTGGGGGAGGAAGGGGATGAAGTGGGGGTGAGGGAAGGGGTAGAGAAGAGGGAGAGAGAGGATGTGGGGAGGAAGGGATGAGTGGGAGGGAAGGGGTAGAGAAGAGGGAGAGAGAGGATGTGGGGAGGAAGGGGATGAAGTGGGGGTGAGGGAAGGGGTAGAGAAGAGGGAGAGAGAGGATGTGGGGGAGGAAGGGGATGAGTGGGGGTGAGGGAAGGGGTAGAGAAGAGGAGAGAGAGGATGTGGGGGAGGAAGGGATGAAGTGGGGAGGGAAGGGGAGAGAAGAGGGAGAGAGAGGATGTGGGAGAGGAAGGGGATGAAGTGGGGGTGAGGGAAGGGGTAGAGAAGAGGGAGAGAGAGGATGTGGGGGAGGAAGGGGATGAAGTGGGGGTGAGGGAAGGGGTAGAGAAGAGGAGAGAGAGGATGTGGGGGAGGAGGGGTGGGGAAGGGGTAGAGAAGAGGGAGAGAGAGGATGTGGGGAGGAAGGGGATGAAGTGGGGGTGAGGGAAGGGTAGAGAAGAGGGAGAGAGAGGATGTGGGGAGGAAGGGGATGAAGTGGGGGTGAGGAAGGGGTAGAGGGGGGAGAGAGAGGATGTGGGGGAGGAAGGGGGTGAAGTGGGGTGAGGGAAGGGGTAGAGAAGAGGGAGAGAGAGGATGTGGGGAGGAAGGGGTGAAGTGGGGGTGAGGGAAGGGGTAGAGAGAGGGAGAGAGAGGATGTGGGGGAGGAAGGGATGAAAGTGGGGGTGAGGGAAGTAGAGAAGAGGGAGAGAGAGGATGTGGGGAGGAAGGGGATGAAGAGGGAAGGGGTAGAGAAGAGGGATGTGGGGGAGGAAGGGATGAAGAGGGAAGGGGTAGAGAAGAGGGAGAGAGAGGATGTGGGGAGGAAGGGGTGAGTGGGGGTGAGGGAAGGGTAGTGTGGGGGAGGAGGGGATGAAGTGGGGGTGAGGGAAGGGGTAGAGAAGAGGGAGAGAGAGGATGTGGGGAGGAAGGGGGTGAAGTGGGGGTGAGGGAAGGGTAGAGAAGAGGGAGAGAGAGGATGTGGGAGGAAGGGGTGAAGTGGGGGTGAGGGAAGAGAAGAGGAGAGAGAGGTGAGGGGGAGGAAGGGGATGAAGTGGGGGTGAGGGAAGGGGTAGAGAGAGGAGAGAGAGGATGTGGGGGAGGAAGGGGATGAATGGGGGTGAGGGAAGGTAGAGTGAGAGGATGGGGGGAGGAAGGGGATGAGAAGGGTAGAGAAGAGGGAGAGAGAGGATGTGGGAGGAAGGGGATGAAGTGGGGTGAGGGAAGGGGTAGAGAAGAGGAGAGAGAGGATGTGGGGGAGGAGGGGATGAAGTGGGGTGAGGGAAGGGGTAGAGAAGAGGAGAGAGAGGATGTGGGGGGAGGAAGGGATGAAGTGGGGGTGAGGGAAGGGTAGAGAAGAGGGAGAGAGAGGATGTGGGGGAGGAAGGGGATGAAGTGGGGGTGAGGGAAGGGGTAGAGAAGAGGGAGAGAGAGGATGTGGGGGAGGAAGGGGATGAAGTGGGGTGGGAAGGGGTAGAGAAGAGGGAGAGAGAGGATGTGGGGGAGGAAGGA
>NW_020870169.1:560916-568416 GCF_003789085.1 Penaeus vannamei | reverse complement strand
CAGTGATAATGAAAACGGTAATAATCTTAATAATGATAATAAAAATGATAACCAAAATGACAAGGATAATAATATACTGAAAAATGATAATGATAACGATGAAAATAACGATTAACAAAGAATAACGATAAAGATACGCTAATGATAATAAAAAATGTTAATTAATGATGCTAAATGAAAATACCAATAATAATAATAATAATAATAATAATAATAATAACAAAAATAATAATAATAATAAAAATACCAATAAGAAGAAAACAGATATCAACTGATTGATATATCCTCACTCTTTTTTTCCCATTAATGAACAGCGGATCGACAATCTTTCCCCCCGAGCGTGATGTCACAGGCGATCGGATATGCTAATAATGCTTAGCTTCCTCTTGAGAGCAAACTACCGCTCGCAAGTGTTTTCTCGAGCCAAACACGCGACGAAATGTATTCATGAAAAAAAAAGAAAATCAAAATTTCGAATAACTCAACGTATATTTTTTTTTTCGGTTTTGGGAGGTGGATGGTGGAGGTGGAAGATTGTAAATAAACGGAACTAAATATCGATCTAGAATGGATCCAGATAAAGCGGAATCCAGTGGCAAGGAGCATAGATTAAAAAAAAAAGAATTTAACATATATATTCTATTATTATTCTTTCTAATTAATAAAAATTAGAAATAAATTCAATCGAGATATATTCGTTTTTTTTTTTTTTTCCAATAGAAAAATAATAACCATTTTCGGAGGACCAACACGGAACCATCGGTTAGACGATCTAGAATGGATCCAGATAAACCAGAATCCAGTGGCAAGGAACACAGAAATTTGCATGTAATTGAATCCAAGATGATCTCACCCCGCGCGCCCCCCTGAGATTGCTTCCATTTCCTCGTGTTAATGACAAAGTTTGTGAGAAACTTTTCCTCTTCACTGAGCTGCCTCAGTTTTTGAGTGAGTTTATTTTTCCCTTTTTTATTTTATTATTATTATTTATTATTTAGTTATCATTATTACTATTTTTTTTATATTTAGTTGGATTTTTTCTTTGCTTTTCTTGTAGGTTTGGGAAAGTTTATCCAACTGGCCTAACGTTAAATCATAATATTACTTCTACTAAAATGACTTTTAATGATTTAGCTGATGTTGCTACAGCTATAATGTATGTCTGCAATTATGAAATAATGATGAAATAATGATATTTTAATAATAACGATAATAGTAAGAACAATGGAGATTATAACAATTATGACAATGATAACAATAATCACATTTATCACTTTTGTCACTATTATTGTTATCATTTTTATTACTTTTGTTATCATCATGATTACCATTATTATTATTAGTGTTATTGCCCTGTTACTTTCATTAACAATTATCGTTATTATTATCATTACATTATTATCATCATCATTATTGTTATTATTATTATCATTATAACGGTGATAATGATAAATAGAAAATCACAATAATAACACATTTTGATTTTTTAAAGATAGATTTTAGATTAGATTTTTTTTTTTTTTTTTTTGCTGTCACAAAAAATAGCTTTTGATGCTGGAGGTCTAACTGATACGAATTCTTGAATCTTTTTTTTCCAGATTCATTCAAACAATCTGAAAACGACACACGAAATACTACGAATTCACCTCCTGTTCAAAAGTAGAACAAATATACACATATATCACATATGCTTATTAGATTGCATCAGAAAACTTTCCTTTGGCCTAAACAAACATGGGACTCTATAACGGGCAAAAAAGTTTTAATTATGTTGACGCGAATAACTGCTCCATTCTGTATAAGGAGGCCTGTCATTGGTCGGATGCGTGAGCAAAGAGCCAATCAGGTGACACTTTATGCGTGATAAAAAAGCTGAAGAGAGAACTGCGTGGTCTTGACAGGGTCATTAGCATTATCGATTTGCAATTAACGATTGTAATTAACTAGTCATTAAGGGAAATCTTGCTCTGGTGATGTTTGCAATTAACGTAATGAAAACCAGAATTAAAAAGGATAATGTAAAAGCAATATTGCAACGGCTTCTAAGTATATTTCTTTTTCCTTAATTACTTCGCCAATCTTCTCTTGACTGTCGGATGATTAGTCTCTAGGGCTGTCCTGCAATACCAATGATAAATGAATGATAATAATGATGATAATGATGAAGTAATATCAATAGAGAGAGATGATAATAATGATGATAATGACAATGATAATTGTAATGATAATGATGATAATGACAATGGTAATTGTAATGGTAACGATAATGAATAATGATTGTAATTAATGATGCCGAATAGTTATTAATGATAACAATAATAACAATAACATAAATACACATCAAAAAACAACAATGATGATTAATTTGGAATGACAATAATATCAACAATAGCAATAATGATGATAATGATAATGGCAATAATATCAACAATAGCAAACATGTGATAATGAACGATAATGATATATAATTGATAATCAATAATAATAACAGTTAATAATAAACGATAATAAATGTAATAATAATAATGAATAACAATAATAATAATGATAATTAAATAATAAATAATAAATAATAATAATGCATATAATAATAATATAAATGTATAATAATAATAATTATTCATGATAAATGTTAATGATTAATTTAGTAAGAGGAATAATTAATATGATGTTAATGATAATAATAATTGAATAATGATAATAATGATGATTAATAATAATGACAATGATGAATGATGAATAATGATAACAAAATAATAAATAATGATAACTAACATTAATAATGATTATAATAGTGGCACTGAATTAGACCACATAACACCGAAGACTTTTCTCCTTAAAGCTAATGAACAACAGATGAAGAACAAAACAGCTGACCACGAAGCCCGCCCTCGCCCCATCAGCTAAAAGTGCACAGGAACAAACGGCCATCACTAAATCATCGCAGTCGTGACGTAAAGACCATAATTCCCTGATTAATCGTCGGCCACTGGGCCTTCTGAGAAGAAACAGTTACTTCAGAATCACTAATGGTTAATGGATGCTCGGTTCGCGGAGGACGATTAGATAATGGCTTAGTGAGGCTAAGGAAATGGGCCGAAAGGGTCCGGGGGGGGGGGTGCTGGTCTTGCGCTCGAAGTCCTGGACGGGAATCGCGACGAAAGCGCTCACGCAGTCAACGCAGGTCGATTGCACATGGACGCATGTGAATACGTTTATCTATGTCTATCTATCTACCTATCTCTATATACATATGTCATATATATATATATATATATATATATATATATATATATTATATATATTATATATAAATATATATATATATATATATATATATAATATAATATATATATATACATGTATATATATGTATGTATATAACACACACACACACACACACACACACACACACACACACACACACACACACACATATATATATATATATATATATATATATATATATTATATATATATATATATATTATACTATATACATATATATATATATATATATATATATATATGTTTATATATATATTATATATATATATATATATATATACAATATACATATACACACACACACACACACACACACACACACACACACACACACATATATATATTATGTATATATAAAAATATATATGTCATATATATATATTGGGTTTGGATTCAAGGATTCACAGTGCTTATCAAAACTGAAGGAAGAATCAGACAGCAACTGCTACAGCATTGGCACAGACTGAACTGCGAGCCCTCACTTCACCAGGACAATATCCTTTTCAGTTCTTGTGGATAATGAATCGCACTTATATTAGAGAGTGACCATTTTTCGTTTATCCTTAGCTTTCTTTTCAGTCAGTTCGTATGTGACTAAAGTGATTTAAAAATTTTGCGTTGACTTCTAAAATCGGAGTCTCCAAGTGATCGATCCATCAAAATGCCTTGTTTTCTCGCCGAAGGAAATGAAAAGATAGAGCGGACCATCCCCTTCGGCGCAGATGACTAAATCACTGAGCTTCTGAAGCACCGTCAACATACGAGCGTACAGTTTACACTTTCTTCCTTCTGTCTTGTGGATGTGAAGGTTAGACCCAGAACCATAATGGAAGAGAGAATAAAATCATTTGCGTTTATCTGATGCAGAAGAACCTTTGAAATCCCTTGAAATAACAGCACAACCGACGCGTGTGAACTACAACAAAACGCACGCAAGCAAAGGAAGAATCTCAGAACCTCAGCTTGTGTTAGCGCGACACCAAAAAGTCCGCTGATATGATTGTCTAACGCGCCATATAGAAGTCCGTTGAACATCATTTCTCCATGGCGCTGTTACGGGGAAAAGCTTGCATAAGCATAAAACGTCATAAAATCCTATAGAAACCCTTTCTCCTGGTAAAGTTTAAGAAAAAAATGAGGAAAGAATATTTTGTATGAAACGTTAATGGAGCAGAAAAAAACATGAATCGATCCACATGATTCAGCTCAACAAATGACATCTCTGTTAAATCCAGCATATGGAGACCCTCTGCGCCCGACCCAGGCCCTGGGGTGGCAGAGGGGAGGAACCTCTCGTCGCGGCAGCTCTCATGGAGTTTCGAGTCAGCGGTTTGTAAATGTGCCGCAGGGATGTGCTGCATGACTCGCAGGAATTGTCGTTGCTCCCGCTCTCTCCCTTTCACTGACACACACGCACACACACAAACACACACAAACACACACACACACACCACACACACACACACACACACACACACACACACCACACATTACACACATTTATGTACGTATGTATGTATATGTATATGTGTATCCATATACTGGAGAGTGCCTAAGTAAGCATCATCCACAAGACTTTCTATATATCATTCCCCTCCACCACAACGCCGCAGCAACGCCACCACATGTTTCATGAAAAATTCCCATGAAATATGCGCATAGGGGCATGACAAGTCTAGTTTTGTTTATTCATTTATCATTATTACTTGTGTTTAATTTTTTTTTTTACAGCATGTGTTAGGATACAACAATCGACAAAAAATGAGAAAAAAGCGTGTACATACTCGTACATCTGTATGCATATAAACATGATAAGAGCTGTTAAAACGACTTCACTGTATACTTCAAGATGAAGGGAAGAGAAAGGGGGGCGGGGTTGTTGCATGAAGTGTTCACAGGCAACGACAAGAAGTCACGCTCGGACGTGAGGCCGCACAGGCCATCTCTGATGCAAATGGAAGATGTCACAAGAGACCCTTCATGACTGAGGAATGTGATGTGGATATTTGTCATTTATATATATATATATATATATATATTATATATATATAGTATATATATTATATATATATATAGAGAGAGAGAGAGAGAGAGAGAGAGAGAGAGAGAGAGAGAAGAGAGACGAGAGAGAGAGGGAGTATAGTAATATATATATATATATATACTATATATATATATACTATACTATATATATAAATTATTTATATATATATATATATATATATTATAATATATATATGGATATTATATAGATAGAATGAGATAGATAGATAGATAGATAGAGAGATGAGAGAAGAGAGAGAGAGAGAGAGAGAGAGAGAAGAGAGAGAGGAGAGAGAGAGAGAGAGGAGAGAGAGAGAAAAAAAAAATATATATTCATTATAATATATAATATATATATATAAGATATATCATATATATAATATATATTATATTATATGGTGGATGTGTATATTATACACANAGAGAGAGAGGAGGGAGAAGAGAGAGAGGGGAGGGGGGGGGGAGGGACACAGACAGGAGCTGAGAAAGCAGAGAGACAGACGGGGGGGGGAAGCGAGAGACAGAGAGAGAGAGAGAGACAGAGAGAGAGAGAGAGAGAGAGAGAGAGGGAGATGGGAGAGAGATGAGAGAGAGGAGGAAGAGAGACGAGAGAGGAGACGGGGAGAGAGAGGGGGGGGGGCGGGGGAGCGGGGGGGGAGGGGAGGGGGGGAGACGGGGAGACAGGACAGACAGAGAGAAGAGAGAGAGAGAGAGGAGGAGAAGAGAGAGAGAGAGAGAGAGAGAGGAGAGAAGAGAGAAGAGAGAGAGAGAGGAGGAGAGAAGGGAAGAAGAGAGAGAAGGAGAAGAGAGAGAGAGAGAGAGAGAGAGAGAGACGATTGATGAGAGAGAGAAGAGAGGAGAGAGAGAGAGAATAGAGAGAGGGGACGAACGAGAGAGAGTCAGACCTAAAAAACAATTTCTTTTGGCATCGTATCATTCAATTTCATTAATGTTTCAACTGCATCCTTTACTTTCATATCCTTCATTATCACCCTTAATCACCATCATCTCCCTCCTTTATCATCCCTATCATAGCATCATTTTCTGAAATAATGACAACTATAAAATGGAGTATATTTTTGCAATCAATTAATTAAATCAACTTCCTGTTGTTAATATAATTGTACTATTAAATCATACTTCATAATTTTAGTAATTTGCCGATGAAATCCTTCCATGTCAAAACGTTTCAGTGAATACATTACACACACACGCACATACATTACACATACACAAACACTACATACATACACGCACACACACGCTCACCACATACACACCACATACATACCATACACACACACGCGCGCTCACACACACATAACACACACACACAAGCATATATACACCACACCACACACACAAGTTCCCCGAACAAGCTGCCAAATACAAACGAAACAACAAGTATTAAACAATAACAGCTCGATTACAGTGTGATTGGACAGAACTTAATGAACTGGAGAACACTGCATGATGAACAAAAAATCCGTTAATAGGTCATTGAACAAACGAGAGAGGAACACACCACTTCATAGAAGAAAGTGTAAACGAGAGAGAAAGAGAGGAAATTGTTTAATTATTATCTAGCTTTGGATTATTAGGCTTAATCACCATTGTTTGATGACTGCAACAGAAGCTTTAGTCGGTAGTTCATCTGTTTATTTATAGGTTTTTTTTTTTGCTTGGTCTGTGTGTATTGTGTGTTGTCTTTGTTGCGTTGTGTGTGTGCGTGTGCGGTGTGCGTGTGTGTGTGCATGTGCGTTTGTTGTGTGAAATCCAGTGAGAGAGAGAGAGAAGAGAGATGAGAGAAGAGAAAAGAAGATGAGAGGAAGAGAGAGAAGAGAGAGAAGGAAGAGCGAGAGATAGAGAGAGAGAAAGAGACCACAACACACAACACACACACACCACACAAGAGAGAGAGAAGAGAGAGAGAGAGAGAGCGAGAGAGAGAGAGAGAGAGAGAGAGAGAGAGAGAGAGAAAGACAAAGAGACAAAGACAGATACAGAGAGACAAAGAGACAGAAAGAGAGACTAACCAACCGAACCAAAGGAGGAATTACAAAACATGAGAAAAGAAAAGAAAAACATGTCACATTAACATTTACGAAACTGGATTCAGAAATAAGAAAATTGTTGTAAGGAAAGGTACCGAGTGATTCTGACAGATAA
>NW_020870169.1:553416-555916 GCF_003789085.1 Penaeus vannamei | reverse complement strand
CGTCATCTCTCTCTCTCTCTCTCTCTCTCTCTTTCTCTCTCTTTCTCTCTCTCTCTTTATCTCTATCTCTCTCTCTCTCTCTCTATCTCTCTCTCTCTCTCTCTCCTCTCTCTTTCTCTATCTCTTCTTATCTCGTCATCTCGCTCTCTCGCTTCTCTCTCTCTCTTCTCTCTCTCTCTCTCTCTCTCTCTCTCTCTCTCCTCTTCTCTTTCTCTCTCTCTCTCTCTCTCTTTCTCTCTCTCTCTCTCTCTCTCTCTCTCTCTCTCTCTCTCTCTCTCTCTCTCTCTCCTCTCTCTCTCTCTCTCTATTCGCTCTCTATCTATCTCTCCTCTTTCTACGTCCTCTCTTTATCTGCCTCCCCTTTTACCAACAACCTTATCAAGATCATCATTATTTCCTCAAAAACAAGACCCAATGAAAATACAAAACCATTCAAAGGTCTTGTATCTTATTGAGCATTGGCTAAACCTCTGTCTCTCTCTCTCTTCCTCTTCTCTTCACTGCTCTCTCTCTATTATCTATCTCTGCTCTCTCTCCCTCTGTGTGTGTGTGTGTATTGTCTCTCTCTCTCTCTCTCTCTCTCTCTCTCTCTCTCTCTCTCTCTCTCTCTCTCTCTCTCTCTCTCTCTCTCTCTCTCTCTCTTTCTTTCTTTCTCTCTCTCTCTCCCTCCTCCCTCCCTCCCCTCCCCCTCCCCTCTCCCTCTCCCTCTCCCTCTCCCCTCTCCTCCCTCCCTTCTCCTCTCCCTCTCCCTCTCCCTCTCCCTCTCTTCTCTTCTCTCTCTCTCTCTCTCAAATAAACCCATCACTGGTAAACACCTGTCTATTGAGAAGCGGCCCTTATCGCAGTTAATGTACTGTACACAAAAGGTTGAGTAGTACTTCTGTACACATGGCGCGGTTTTGGTCAAATATGAAAGAAAGTGAAAGGAGGATTACTTATCTCTCGCTTCGTTTCTTTCTCGTTTATTTCTCTTTTTTTAATGTAAAGCTTTCTTTTATTTTTCTTTCTTTTTGTGTTTTAGGAACTGATGGAGATATTTGATTTTTTTCCTTTGTTTAGATCTTTATTTTAATCTTTTTTGGGGTGTGTGGGTTTCCCGTTTATCTGTCTTTTTTAATATATTGTTTTTTTTTCTTTTCTTTTTTTTTTGTGTTTTAGGAAATATTTGAATTTTTCCCTATTTTATCTTTATATTTTTTGTGTTTCCCGTTTATCTCTCCTTTTTATATAGTTTTTCTTCTTCAATTTCTATTTTAGGAAGTGAAGGATATTTGATTTTTTCTTTTTTTAATCTATTTTCTTTTTATTGTGTGTTTCCCGTTTTCTTTGTTGCTTTGTGGGTGCTCTCTCTCTCTCTCTCTCTCTCTCTTTCTCTCTCCTCCTCCCTCCTTTCCCTCTCTTTCTCTTTTCTTTTGTTACTTTGTGGGTGCTTCTCTCTCTCTCTCTCTCTCTCTCTCTCCTCTCTCTCTCTCTCTCTCTCTCTCTCTCTCTCTCTCTCTCTCTCTCTCTCTCTCTCTCTCTCTCTCTCTGTCTCTATCTCTCTCGTTTTCTTTGTTATTTTGTGGGTGATTTCTCCCTCTGTTCAGCCAGGCTTCACGAGTAGGTTTCTATCTTTTACTTGGACTGCCTTCCCTTCTCTCTTCCCTTTTCGTTCTTCATTTATCTTTTTCTTCCTTTCTTCCTTCTTCGTGATTCTAGTTTTGATATTTTTTTCTTGTTTTCTTTTTTTCATTTCTTTTCATCTTCTCATTTCTTTTCGTTTTTCATTTCTCTCTTCCTTCCTTCCTTCTTCGTGTTTCTAGATTTTTTTGTTTGTTTTTCTTGTTCTTTTTTCTTTGTTATTTGGGTTCTTTTTTCTTCTTCGTCTTCTTCTTATCTTGTTTTTTCTTTTTATTCTCTTTTGTCTTCCGTCTTCATGATCATCGTTCTCGGTTTACTTCGTCTTCTTCATTTTCTCCTTTTTCTTCTTCGTATTCTACCTCTACTTCTTGTTCTAGTCCTTGTTCTCTTTCTTCCTCCTTCGTTCTCGTCGTTTTCCCCCTCTTACACTTTTACTTTCCTTTTCTCCTCTCCCTTTTTCTCCTCTCCTCCTATCCTCCAATTAACCCCCCTACCCCAGCCCTCCCTCCCTCCCCCAATTTCTTCGGCACCTGTTTGGCAATTAACACTTCCTTTTCTTCTTTTTGTTTTTCCCAAAGTCATTATTACCCTCTTTGACCTCTTAAGCCACGCCCCCTTCTAGCGCGGGTTCCCTTCGACCGCTTAGGAATTCACAACAAACAACAAACAATAACAATAAATAACAAACAACAATAACAGCTGGTTAGGGATGACTACCGACTATAATGAGAGGGGAGGGGAGAGGGGAGGGGAGGGGGAGGGGGAGGGGGAAGGGAGATGGATAGGGGATGGGGGAGGAGGGAAAGGCGGGGGAGAAGAGGGAAGACAGACGGGAGGGGACGAGTGAGGAGTGAGGAGGGGAGGGGAGGAGGGGATGGAG
>NW_020870169.1:533416-550916 GCF_003789085.1 Penaeus vannamei | reverse complement strand
TGTGTGTGTGTGTGTGTGTGTATACAGACAGACAATATCAGATTATGCACTTGGTGTAGACCAACAATTACTTTTTGTTTATTGATTGCTTCTAACTATTGTTCTCTAATACATCTTTTCTCTTATATGAATAAAAATCAGTGGTTAGTTATAACCCATTTCATAATCTAAATTGCCTTACAATTCGCTCTAAATATGAACATCATGCAAAGTTATTATTATTTTTTTTTTTGTCTAAATATCATGCAAAAAAATTCTTCTAAATACCTTAGAATTAGATTTTCCTCGTGAATGCTAGGAAGGGATTTGTAAAACGAAAAATAACGGTTATGGAGAAAGATTTTGTAGCATGAGAAGCATAATCAAAACCATAACGAGATACGTTTTATAAACTTTTCCCAGAAATTATTGATTTCGTTTATAAAAAAAAGCAAATTGCAAGACATCAAAGTATTGCAACTGAGTGGTGCAATGGCCTTGCTTTTCAGTTGCAGATTCCTTGCGTTCCAATTCTGATTGATCTCTTTAATTTTTTTTCTAGATATAAAATTCCGACATTGATTAAACTTGGAAAAAAGAAATCAACAGAATCGTATTTAACAATTTCAAAAGTTAGAATGCAAAGAAAGTGACTGACAATCTACAATATCAAGAAATCTAAATGAATGAGATAGTTGAAGACTTGATAACATACCAAATCACAAAATACACACACGGAGATACGCACATATGTATGTATGCATGCATCTATATATTGATGTATTAATGTATGTGTTTAGATTTGTATGTACATATGTTTGTTTATATGTCTATATGTACGTGTGTTTGTATGTAATATGTATGTATGTGTGTATGTGTGTTTATATGTATGCGTGTGTGTGTATTTATATGTATGTATGTGTGTATATGTGTTTATATGTATGTATGCGTGTATGTGTTTGTATGTATGTGTGTGTGTATGTGTTTATATGTATGTGTCTATTGTATGTATGTATGTGTATGTATGACTGTAAGAATTTCAAGCCAGAAATACAGCCCCGAAGTGTGGGACTTTGAGGCGATGCTCACCCTCCCTCCGAGACGACGGCGGCCATAAGGACGATGCACGGAAGGAGATATGGAGGATATTGACCCCTAGAGGCTGATCTCAAGGCGAAGTTCAGGGAGGTCGGCGTACAAAGGTCAGACGGGCGAGGAGGATGCCCTGCCACGAGCGGGTGCCAGGCTGACCTTCCGAGGCGGGTCAGCGAGGGCGGGCGGGGGTGGGCGAGGCGGGGGGGGGGGTGGTTTTCTCTGCCCGCAGGCCGGCGCGCGGGGGCATGTCCGCGCGCAAGGACGAATCGCGACGGCGGGATGACACCGGCGGGCGGGGAAAGTTAGGGCGGGTCGCAGGCTTCAGTGAAAGTGTTGACCAGGGGGGAGCGGTGCGCATGCGCGTGTAGCCCAGTATATAGCGTCGACCACGTGGATCGCGCCGGAGTGCGTACTCAAGTCTGCGGCAATATGGCTCGCTCATTTCTTCTATGGGCGCATTGGCGGCCGGCATCGGTGAGTGCGTGTGAGAGGCTGTGTGCTTGCCGCGTGTGTTCCCTTGCCCTGTGACCTTGCTTCCCCAGCCCCGTGACCTGACCACCTCCTTGTGTGCTCGGGCGTGTGTGACCTCTAACCCTCCTCCCTCGGCGTGTGACCCCGAGCAGCGTGGGCGGGGGCGAGTGGGCGTCGCGCCAGTGACAAGCTCACCCACAGTGACCCCGGAGCTCGCAGCCAGTTTTTGCCGTTAGGATTAAGAGCCCGAGTGCCAGGGGAGGGCGCGTCCCCTGTCCCCAGCCCGAAGGACCTTCCTCGGGACGCCCACTCGCCTCTGACATCGCTCGCTGGCTCA
Source organism: Penaeus vannamei (assembly GCF_003789085.1). Lineage (NCBI taxonomy): Eukaryota > Metazoa > Arthropoda > Malacostraca > Decapoda > Penaeidae > Penaeus > Penaeus vannamei. The sequence continues at coordinate 549,034 of NW_020870169.1, read as the reverse complement.
CGCCCACGTCCGATCATTCATACTTTCTCACTGAACACCAAGCGATTCGTCTACCCAATCCGCGATTCACGCGGGAATCCAGGAAGTCGAATCTCACGGCTCGCTCGCGGGGGATTCGGCCACCGGGAAGCAAGCGGTGCTGGGGCTCTGCCGGGCCTCTCGCGCCGTGGCTGCCCAGGGGAATCTCGCTCGTGGTTCTGCACTTAATGCGAAGTTTATCGAACAGTGACGATGATAGTATAACCTCACGAATTCAGTCATTGGAATTCCATTATTTTGATTCCACATGCTTAGCACGTGATACGGTGATAACATAACCTCATGAATTCAACTATTAGAATTCCATTACTAGGCTTCCACATGCTGAACACGTGATACGGTAGCATCCATTTACAAATGTATTACAGTAGAAGATAAGATCATACATTTGATTAATATCGTTATTGCAACTGTTTTCTTGTATGTACCGAGACACATACTTCAATGAATAACCTATTTGACGTAGATTGTTCCACGTAATTGTTCATGCGCAGATATATTCACGTATATATTCGCGTATTTGTAGATCGAATTGTATGTCTAATATCAAAGACTAACTTAGAAATAGCTTTATCTAATTCTCCATGTTAGTTACCAGTGCTTCAATAGCACAGGGATTCTTTAAGCTTCTAAAAAGGAGATAATTCTGGGGCCTTTAGATGTTTCTGGCTACTGTGGTGCTATGTGTGTGTGTGAGGGTGTGGGGGGAGGGGTGGGGGGGGGGCAGCATGAGAAAGATGAGAGACTCTTGCTTTCACTTTTACGTCTGAGCAAGCTTTCTTGAGGCGTTCGAGTGGCTTAACCCTGTCTATTGTGTCATGTGAAATCTCTCTCTCTCTTTCTTTTTTTTTCTCTCTTTCTTTTTTTCTCTCTCTCTGTCTCGGTCTGTCTGTCTGTTTTTCTGTTTGTCTGTCTGTCTGTTTTTCTGTCTGTCTGTCTCTCTCTCTTTATCGCTCTCTCTCTTTCTTTGTGAGGCCTGACAACAGCAATTTTACATTCGTCTGTAGTAACGAATCATTTTTTATCTACTGTTGTCGTTTAAAGTGCTCTTTGTATTATTGACAGGAAATTTAGTAATTATAGCAGCTTCATCCCCTTTCCATAATGTTTACCAAAACAACCGACCATACTATACATATTACAGTATATAATGTTGAAATAGCCATGTCGTATCAATAACTCTGGTATAAGCAACAAATGTGGTATTTTGGATCGGGAATTAGCAGCTTCGAAACCTTTTTTTTTTTTATATATGTATAAGGTTTCGTGTCGCAAGCTTCTCGGCTCCCTGTTTCACCCGCTTAGCATAACACTACCCGTTCGAAAGTCTCCGTCTCGTTTGCCGTAAAAACAACAGCGATCATTTTTTTTTTCATTTCTGGTCTGGAAAGCGTTTACTCGTCTTCCACTCACCCCCAAACTCCTCCTTCTTCTTTCTCTCCTTCTCCTCCTACTCTCTCAACTTCTAACCGCTCTCCCTCCTCTAAACCCCTTCCTCCCTCCTCCCTCCTCTAAGTCCTTCCTCTCTCATTCCTTTAGCTCATTTTTCCTCCCTCCCTCCTTCCCTCCTCTAACCCCTTCCTCTCTCATTCCTTTAGCCCCTTTTTCCCTCCCTCCTCTAAGCCCTCCCTTCCTCCCTCCTCTAACCCCCTTTCCCTCCCTCCCTCCCTCTCCCTACCACCTCCAACTACACTTTTGTGATACAGAGTTTTCACCTCTTTTAACCCCCCCCCCCCCCCGCTCTCCCTCCCCTACCCCGATCCCAGCCCATCTCTGACCCAGCCTCGACCAGCCGCGACATATGTGCCTGAACAGGTTCTATACTTCCTCTGAGAAAGAACACAAGACTTTCACTTAAAACCTCAGTAGTTTTTTTTTTTTTTTTTTTTTTTTTTTTTTTTTTTTTTTTTTTACATCTTTCAATTACAATTTCGCTAACGGAGGGAATTTTTGGAGTATATAAATTGCGTGCTCGATCTAGGAACGCAGGGAAAAAGTATGTTTAGATGATTGAGTTGATGAGTTGAGCAATACAGTTTAAATCGTGATAAACAGTGAATCAAGACGATATCTGTATCACCTGTCATCAATATGATAGCGATTGATTGGTCGGTGTGATGATAACGGTTATAATTACGACAATCAACGAACGATTATCTAGATTAAAACCCTCCAATATTCGATCATTGAAGTTCTAACTTTTTTTTTTTTTTTTTTTTTTTTTTTTTTTTTTTTAGCTTTGTATATGCGAAATGATTTTCATGAATAAAAAAAAACTAGTCATGATTTTAAAGCTAACAATACTTTCAGTCAGCGAGAAAAAGTAAGTTACAATGAATATAATCGTTTTAGTTAATACGAGCAAGTCACCAATGTTATCATTAATATATGTGTCATTGGCTTTACGATCATCTTAAAAGTGCATTTAAGTGCAAAATCGTTTCAGCAAAACCTTTATTCTTGAACTGACCAATATTTCTCAAAAAAAAGAAAAAAACTATGCGTGTACGTCTGTATATGAATAATATATATATATATATATATATATATATATATTATATATATATATATATATTGTAACAGAAATATATATTGTTATAGAAACAGACAAACCAACTGACAAAAACGCCGTGTGTGAATGACCACAAAAACGAGCCGGCGAAACGAAACTCGAGAGTGAGACCCCCCCCCTCACTACTCCCTCCCCCCTCCCCAGACCCCACCCCCAACCCCCAACACTCCATTTGCGCGAGATCGACAAGAATCGTTTTTTTTTATCATTTTTATTGTTATTATTATACTACTATTATTACTATTGTATTGTTATTATTGTTATCATTGTTATTATTATATTATATTATCATTATTATCATTATTATTCATATTATTATTATCATTATTATTCATATTATTATTATCATTATTATCACTCTTGTTATTATCATTACTGTTATTATCATCATTATCATCATCATTCATTGACTTGTTATCATATTCTATTTCCTTTTCTCTCTCCTTTTGTTGTCAGAAACATTTATTGTTTTTAGTACCACCATATTTACTATTACTACTACTACAACTACTACTACTACTATTACTACTACTACTGCTGCTGCTATTGTTATTGCTGCTACTACTACTACTACTATTACTACTATTACTACTACTACTAGGCTGCTACTACTTCTACCTCTACTACTCCTGCTGCTACTACTACTGCTATTGCTACTACTACTATTTCTACTTCTACTACTACTGCTGCTACTACTATTTCTACTACTATTATTGTTACTATTAATATTACCACTATTGTTATCATTATCATTCCAGTATCATCAAAATTATCATTATCAACATTATTATCATTACTACTACTACTACTACTCTCAATATTATCATTATCGTTATCATCATTATCATTATTGTTATTATCTTTAATATTATTATCCTTAGTAGTAGTAGTAGCAGTAGTATCGATAATATCATTATTATTATCATCTTTATCATCATCCTTAATATGTTGTTATTTCTAACATTATCACTATCATCATTATTGTTATCATTATCATTATCATCATTGCTATCATCATTATCACTACTTTATCATTTTTGCATATTTTCCATCATCATTATCATCATACCCTTATCATATATGCTATCAATATCCTTTTGTAAAACAGTAGCATCAATACGATCATGTTAATGAAACTTATCTCAAAATTTATGACCAAAAAAGAAAAGAATTTCCTCACACTTCACGCAATCATAAGTGCTTAGATAATGACCCATAATTAAGTGTCTTATCCAGCAGCTGTGACGCCTCTTAATCGGACCTTGGGGTGAGGAGGGGAGGGGGAGGGGGGAAAGGGGGGGAGTGAATAAGGGGGAAAATGTGGAAAATTGGGGAGGGGGGGAGGAAGGGGGCGGGAGAGGGGATGAATGGTGTGAATAAGTGGGGATGGTGGAGGATTGGGGAGGCGGTAGGAGGGGGAGGGAAGGGAAAAGGAGGGGGATGAAGGTGGTTGGAAGAGGGGGAATGGTGGAGGATGGAAAGGGGGAAAGGAAGGGGAAATAACGGAAGGGAGGGAAAAGGAAGGTGGAGAGGAGAGAGAGAGAAGGAGAAGAAGGAAAAATGGAGGTGGAAGGGGAAGAGATCAGGGGAAAGAACGGAGTAAGGGGAGGGAAGGGAGGTGGAGGAGAGAGGGAAAAGGAAGAGGAAGGGAGGGAGAAGGTGGAGAAAGAGAGAGTAAATATGTAACATTGCACCATTGGCTCTTTCGTCACGTCACTTGAACTAACGTAACGTCAGCGGTGGTCAGCGGGTGGGGGGGGGGGGTAGGAAAGGGAGGAAGCTTAGAAAGGGAGGGAGGGAGGGAGGTTAGGAAAGGGAGGGAGGGAGGGAGGAAATTTAGGAAAGTTAGAAAAGGAGGGAGGAGGAGGAAGTTAGGAAAGGGAGGGGAGGGAGGAAGGTTAGGAAAAGGAGGGAGGGAGGTTAGGAAGGAAGGGAGGAGGAAATTTAGGAAAGTTAGAAAGGAGGGAGGGAGGAAAAAGGGAGGGGAGGAAGGTTAGAAAAGGAAGGGAGGGAGGGAGGAGGGAAAATTATAAAAGGAAGGGAGGGGAAGGAAGAGGAAAGGGAAGGAGGAAGTTAGAAAATTGAGGGAGGCGGTTTAGGAAAGGGAGGGCAGGAAAGTTAGAAAAGGGAGAGGAGGCGAGGGAGGGGAGGCGGTTTAGGAAGGAGGGAGGGGAAAGGGGGCGTGACAGACGGAAAGACAGTGTTTTGAAAGTGGAATAAATGGGCTTCGGTTTCGAGATGGTTCGAGAAGGAATTTCAGTGAAAGTTGATATTCTTATTATGGTTTGAAATATCTCGATCATTATTGTTCATTACACACACACACACACATCACACACATCACACACACACACACACACACACACACACACACACACCACACACACACACACACACACACACACACACACACACATCACACACACACACACACACACACACACACACACACACACACACACACACACACACATCACACCACACACACACACCACACAACACACACAGACACACACACACACATCACACACACAGACCACAGACACACACACACACACACAACGCTACTATCGACAGATATCACAATACATCTTTCGAATTTCAAAAATCCTTCGAAAAACGGCAAATAAAACTTTTTGCTATTTCATGATCGCCGAAATCGTGACAGAATATAACAATAAGAACACGATGCAATGATCATGCAAAATGTATCAATAGTGGTATCACACACATCATGCACACACACACACACACACACACACACACAGACACACACACACACACACACACACCACACACACACACACACATATATATATATATATAATATATATATATTAATATATATATATATATTATATGTGTGTGTGTGTGTGTGTGTGTGTGTGTGTGTGTGTGTGTGTGTGTGTGTGTGTGTGTGTGTGTGTGTGTGCATGTAATACATTATATGTATGCATGCATGTATCTGTATATGTATAAGTATAGGCAGATAGTTATATAGATAGACAAATAGATAGATGTTTTTTTTCCTCCTCCTTCACCTCCTCCTCCACCATCTCCATCTCCTTCTCCACCTCCTCCTCCTCCACTTCACCTCCACCTCCACCCTTCCACTCCACCTCCACCTCACCTCACCTCCACCTCCACCCACCTCCCCTCCACCTCCACCTCCACCTCCACCTGCTCCCCCCCGCCCTCCCCCCCTAAAAAAAAAAAAAAAAAAAAAAAAAGTGACCGATGCATTACGTCACAAGCAATCAACCTGCGCCCACTCCGCGCCGTGATGGGCGTCTCGGAGGTGTAGCTTTTGTCGACGTAATGCGCGGTGGGGCGGGGGGGGGGGGATCGCTGCCCCGGGCGGTGTTGCGTCGCTGCGGTGGTGTCGTTGTGGCGTCGGTGATGAGCTCGTTATGTCATTGCGATTGCTGTTGCGAATTACGGTCGCCTTGTGAGTGAGGTGTGGGCGTATACACTTGGATATGCACACACGCACACGCACGCGAATATAGTATAGGTATTTATGTGTTTGTGTGTTTGTGTGTGTCTGTGTGTGTGTGTGTTTCTACCGCTCATCGATTCTACATGTATGTCTGTGTGTGTGTGTGTGTGTGTGTGTGTGTGTGTGTGTGTGTTTGTGTGTGTGTGCGTATTTCTACCGCACATCGATTCTACATGTACATCTCTGTGTGTGTGTGTGTGTTGTGTGTGTCTGTGTTGTGTGTGTGTGTGTGTGTGTGTTGCCACCTTGGTAAACATCACGAAAAAAAAACGTTTGCAATGCATTTTTTCCTCAAATAACCTTCGGCAGTTTCACCAAAATTAACAGTTTTTTGATCACGAAAAAGATGCTTACATCATGGCCAAATAAACGTGATTAATCAACACTTATAAATGTTCAACGATTTTTTTACACATATAACCTCCTAATAGATAAATAGATGTCTGTGATACGTTTTCGCTTCAGAAGGAAAGTGTAAGAATTTCGACCATACGGAGAAATCATAATAAGTATTTTTTATCATTTATAAACACGTCAATTAAATCAATAAACAGATAAGACAGACAGATAATAACCAGTCCGTGATGACGCACGAAATTCTTATTCAAGATGACACCGTTATTATCGATTTTTTTTATATAATGATTTTTTCTCCTTTTAACCTTGCCTTGAGGAATACGATACACACACACACACACAGACGTACATGTAGAATCGATGTGTGGTAAAAATACACACACACACGCACACACACACAAAAAACACACACACACACACACACAGACGTACATGTAGAATCGATGTGCGTTAGAAACTCACACACAAATATACACACAAACACCCACACACACTGAAAAGGATACCATTATGTTGAGAATGATATTAATGATTTGATAATGAATAGAATTAATCCATGCCATTTAAGAATCTTATAAATGGAAAATATTTATAAGAATCTCACCAAAATTAATTAATTCAAGACCAGCGTAAAGAAAACGTAAATAGAATCATATGGATCATTATATTTGGTGCATTGAAGTCGATTCAATAGTGGTAACGGTGTGTATGTATTTGTGTGTATGTATGTATGTATGTATATGTATGCAGATATGTATGTATGTATGAATGTATGTATGTATGTATATATGTATTGGTTGTATGTATGTATGCATATATACGTGTATGTGTGTGTGTGTGTGCTTTTGCACTCGTGTGCTTATTCATATATGAATGAATGGAAGTATATTTATATCAATAACTATATAAACAAAAATACAAACACTACAATACGTAAACACAGATAAAACTATACACAGCTACCTATCTATTTGTCTATCTATCTATCCCTCCATCTATCTATCTCTCTACCTACCCAACCAAACATCGATCGATCTAAGTCAATACACACACACATTTACATACGTACACACGAAAGAAACGGTGTCTACATGTCCGTAAAGAGCAAAAGAGAAGGTAGGCTGAGACGAACACACAGCGATAAGTCACCGGAATGCGTGAGGGCTTCACCACGTAACTTTCTCTCGGTAAGCATGTTTGGAGCAGGGGTAGGAATAGGTGTATTCATTTTAATTTTGGGTTTAGGGGCAGGGATAATATGTGCATTGATATCAGGGTCAGGATTAGGTGTATTACTATCAGGGGTAGAAATAGGTGTATTCATTTTAATTTTGGGTTTAGGGGCAAGGATAATATGTGCATTGATATCAGGGTCAATGTTATTCATTTTAGGCCAGGGATATTGTTTCAGATAATATGGTCAGGAATATGTGTATTACTATCAGGGTCAGGGATACGTGTATTTGGGTTTAGGGGTAGGAAGAATATGTGTATTAATTTCAGGGTCAGGAATATATGTATTAATTTTAGGGTCAGGGATACGTGTATTGGATTTAGGGACAGGAGTGATATGTGTATTAATTTTAGGTCCAGAAATACGTATGTTGGGTTTAGGGGCAGGACAGTGTATCAGTTTTAGGGGCAGGAATACGTGTATTGGGTTTAAGAGCAGGAGTAATACGTCCATTAATTTCAGGGGCAGGGATAGATATATTGAGTTTAGGGGCAGGAATTAGACGTGTATTAGTTTTAGGGTCACGAATACGTTTATTGGGTTTAGGGTCAGGAATGTGTGTATCCGATAAAGAGAATCTTAACCAGTATACTTAATAACACAACGAGAGTAAAGATAAAATCCAAATAAACAACAAAAACAGAATGTAAGAGCGAAAACAAACGTAAAAGTAAAACAAGAAAAACAAACAAACAAAAAAGTAGGAAAGTGCTGGCGACTCCCTGCGTATACAGGCCGAGAAAGAGGTAGGGGGAGGAGGTAGGGAAGGGGGTAGGGAGGGGGGAAGAGGGGGAGAAAGAGCGGGCCTTCGCCGTGTGAGGGGGAAGGGGGGGAGGGGAAGGGAGGAGGGAGGGGCGAGGGGGTTGGTGAAAGTGAAAGTTTAAAGAACTCTCGTGAACGCCTGTTTCTCTCGGACACGCCCCTTTCGCTCGATAATCATTTGCCTACCTGAACACACGCACTTTGGGATCTCTTTGACGTACATAGACATTCTGCTTTTTAACGTACATGAGCGTTTACATACATGAAATAACCGTGCCTATAACTCAATCAATGATTCACACAAAACACATTGACACACACACATCTATGCATACATTATATATGAATAATTATTATGTATACATAATACATGGATACGTATGAATATTTGTATTTATATATGTAATATGTGTGTATGTATGTGTGTGTGTGTGTATTCATATGTATGTATGTATGTATACACACACACACATATTAAGTGTGTCTGCGTGTGCGTGTGTCTGTGTGTGTATGTGTGGTAGAAGTATTAGTAGTAGAGCTACTAACACAGATACATAAATCTTGTGGTCTACCAACGTCACGCAGTCCTCGTCACACATTCTCCACAAACAAAGTTTTCTTGGTTCAACGACATGAGTCAACGCGTATGCAAATGAGGGGGGAAATGAGGAGTGCAAACGCCTTCACGGTCAAAGCGCTGTGGACTGTTAGGGATTCCTGGTGAGGCAGGGAAGAAAATGTTTGTTATGAGGAGTTCTGACCTGACATGGCAATTGTTTCGAATGAGGTAGAAAGAGAAGAGAGGAAGGAGAGGATGAGAAGGAGGAGGAGGAGGAGAAGAAGATGAAGAGAAGGAGAGGAGGAGGAGGAGGAGGAGGAGAAGAGAGAGAGGAGGAGGAGGAGGAGAGAAGAAGATGAAGGAGGAGGAGAGAGAGAAGAAGAAATAGAAAAAAGATGAAGAAGGAGGAGGAGAAAAAGAAAGAGTAAAAAACAAATAAATAAAGAAGAGGTTACAATCACAAAAACAGTATAAAAAGAAAGGGAAAAAAAGGGGAAATAAGAAAGAAAGAAAACATGAGGTGAAAAGTTTACCTGGCATCCTCCCCTCTCCCCCCCCCTTTCCCCCACACCCCCGCCCACCCCCCTCAGGGCATACACCTGACTCCCGCCGCCCCCACTCTCACCCAGGACAGCTGATGCCCGCGGGCGCTCCGTCGCTGCCTGCCCGTCCTTTGAAAAAAAACTTTCTCTTGTTTTGGTCCTCGTCCCCCCCCTCCCCTCCCCCCTCGCCGCCCTTTCTCCTGTCCCTTCGCTGCTCTCCCTTTCGTCCTCGCCTTTCTCCCTCGACGCTGTCTGCTGAAACAAAGTCATATATGCATATATATATATACAATATACATATATATATATATATATATATATATATATATATATATATATATATATATATATATATATATATATATATATACATATATATATATATATATATATATATATATATATATATATATATATATATATATATTATATATATATATATATATATATATATATATATATATATATATATATATATATATATACATACATATATATAGTCAGCACATATACGCCATGTATATGAACTACTATATCTACCCATCTTCATTTCATTCTCCAACTTCCTCACCTACAATTATTTTTAAACTAGATAATAGCAACTTTTATTTTATCTTATTATATTTTTAAACAAGATAATAGATTCCGAAAGTCACATCAACAGGCCACAGCAGCATAAAACTTCACACAAAACCCATTTTCTAAATCCTATTTTCTCTTTATTCCTCTCAGTTGTGGAAGGGTTGGTGGCACCGGTGCCTCCGGAGCCGCTGTCGAGAGAGAAGAGACAGCTGACACAGTTCGACCTTCCCGTGACCACCGAGGAACTCTGTAGGAATAAGGACAATGAGGAATTCTTCAGGCTGCCGACCGTGCCAGACTGCAGGGACGTCTTCAGGTTGGTGGTGCGGGCGTTTTTGGATGTGGATTATATATGTGTGTGTGTGTGTTTGTGTATGTATGTATATATATATATTTTAAGATGCTGTTCTGACAGATGAGTATATGCGCACACGAGACACACACACACACACACACACACACACACACACACACATCACAGATGCACACACACACACAATACAACCATAGTAACACCAATCCCCATCACCCCCCTCCCGCCCACCTTAATATCCTATTTTTCCAAATCAACCCTTTCTAACACGCCCTCCCCCCCTCTTCCCCCCCTCACAGATGCGACCGCAGCGGCACCCACGGCCCCATCCGCCTCGCCGCTGTGCGTTGTCCGAATGCGTTGGCTTTTGACGTCGACAATCAAGTGTGTGACTGGAAGCAGAACGTCAAGAATTGTGACAGACTGGAGCGTAAGTATAAGAGAAACTGTACCTAGTGTGAGTGTGTGTGTGTGTGTGTTTGTATGCGTGTGTGCGTGTGCGTCGTGTGCGTGTGTGTGTGTGTGTTTTAATGTGTGATTGTTGTGTAGTGTGTGTTTGAGTGTGTCTGTGTATTTGTATGTTTGTGTGTGTGTTATATGCAAAACAACGAAAGGGAAGAGTAGAGAAAAACACGATAAACTATATCTACTAAATTTCCTGAAAGATGATTACGGATATTCGAAAAATCGAAATTCAATCACGGATATTTGTCCCGGATATTTGAAATTCAATCACGGATATTTGAAATTCGTTCCTTGCCTTCTTTATTGATCAAGTCATGTAATATAATCACCATATAAATAAAATAAAAATATATCTTTACTTGAATACAAAATAGATCACCATACATAATACAAAAGTTAAAACTTGAATACAAAATAGACCACTATACAAAATAAAAAACGTACTCTAGAAAAAAAAAAAAAAAAAAAAAAAATCAATAAAAAAAAAAAAAAAAAAAACAGACAGAGAAAAGAATTCGAATTTCTAGACCACTGGTTCTAAAAGTATGCCTCGAAGGGTTTTTTGCGGATGTGGTACTTCGGTCGGTTGTGCAACGCGGGGTGGAGACACCTCTGCGAAGGGCTGGACGGTAGGGGAGAGGGGAGGGGGAAGGGAAGGAAAGGAGGGGGGAGGGAGGAAGGGGGAGGGGGGAGGGAGAGAAGGGGAAGGAGGGAGGAGGGGAAAGGGTGGGAGAAGGAAAGGGAAGGGAAGAAGGGAAGGGGAGGGGGGAGGGGGGAGGGGGAAGATGAAGGGGAAGGGGAGGGAGGGAGGGGGGTGAGGTGATAGTGGGGGGGGGATGTGTTGCTGGATCTTTCTACTGCAACACGTGTATTTAGTTCGTATTTATGTCTCTCTTCCTATAATTGTATTCGCACAAGATTAGAAATCGCTTCCTGTTTCGCTTCTGCATAACCTCGTCTGTGTGTGTGAGTGTCTGTGTGTGTATTTTGTGTTTCTGACTCTCTATTTGTAGTATATTTGCTCATATTGTGCACATATGTTCCTTGCGTTTGCGTGCGCCTTCGCAAGCAGACCCACTGCACATAATTCTCATTCCCCGCCCCCCCTCCCTTGTAGGCCCCGGAAGGTGAAGCCCCTCCTGTACACGGACGAGCCGATCTGCCCGCCCAACCAGCTGGCCTGCGGCGACGGCACCTGCATCGCTAAGGCGTTCTTCTGCAACGGCAACCGAGACTGTGCCGACGGCTCCGACGAGAATGCTTGCAGTAAGTATTGGCTCTGGGGATGGTTATCTGGTCCAGCTGATCGGGAATGCTTAGAGAAATTGGTGAATAATGAATATCGAATTCTACATTTTCTTGATTCACGGCGCTCGGCACCTCTCCTCCCCCAGACGTGCGCGAGGACCCCAACCGCGCCCCGAAATGCGACAAGGAGCAGTGCATCCTCCCCGACTGCTTCTGCTCCGCCGACGGCACGCAGATCCCCGGCAACCTGGGCCTCAACCAGACGCCCCAGATGATCACCATCACCTTCTCCGGCGCCATCAATGAGGGCAACATCGACCTGTATCAAGACATCTTCAACGAGGGCAACAAGAACGCCAACGGCTGCCAGATCAAGGGCACCTTCTTCGTGTCGCACAGGTACACCAACTACTCGGCCGTCCAGGAGCTCCACCGCAAGGGCCACGAGATCGCCGTCTTCTCCATCAGCAACCGCGCCGAGGCCTCCTACTGGACGGACGGCAACTACGACGACTGGCTCACCGAGATGGCCGGCGCGCGACTCATCATCGAGCGGTTCGCCAACATCACGGACAACTCCATCATCGGCGTCCGCGCCCCGTACCTGCGCGTCGGCGGCAACACGCAGTTCGAGATGATGACCGATCAGCTGTTCATCTACGACGCCTCCATCACCGCCCCCCTGGACCGCGTCCCCCTCTGGCCCTACACCCTGTACTTCCGCATGCCCCACAAGTGCCACGGCAATGCCCAGAACTGCCCCTCCAGATCCCACCCCGTCTGGGAGATGGTCGTCAACGAGCTGGACCGTCGCGAGGACCTCCAGCACGACGAGAAGCTCTCCGGCTGCCACTTCGTCGACTCGTGCACCAACATCCGCGACGCCGACCAGTTCGAGAAGCTGCTCAACAACAACTTCAACAGGCACTACAACACAAACCGCGCCCCGCTCGGCCTCCACTTCACCGCCGCCTGGTTCAAGAGGAACAAGGAGTTCAAGAACGTCCTCCTCAAGTTCATCAACGAGAAGCGGGCGCAGAACGACGTCTACTTCGTCACGCTCCTCCAGGTGATCCAGTGGATGCAGAACCCCACGGAGGTCACCGCCATCCGGGACTTCGCCGACTGGAAGGAGAAGTGCGACGTGAAGGGGCAGCCCTACTGCTCGCTGCCCAACTCGTGCCCTCTGAGGACCCACGAGCTGCGCAACGAGGAGCTCAACCTCTACACCTGCATGGAGTGCCCGCGCAACTACCCCTGGCTCCTCGACCCCACTGGCGACGGCCTTGACCTCGTGTGAGGAGGAGGGCCAGATGGAGTCCTGCAACTGGCTAGGATACCACGTAGCAATATTCCCAAATGAGAGCCGAGGTCCAGCCTCACCGTACAGTATAGAATCTAGTCTTTATATTTTCGGGCCTGGCGCCTGATTTATTCTTTGTTTGTATACGTCCTCTTTAGCTCCTTCAAGTAACACTGGACCATGTTTTCTTCCCAAAGAAAAGTGAAAAACGAGATCCTCATACCTGCTCAAGTAACGAAAGCCTTCAGTGGCTGAGGTTTTGTTTTGTTATTTATTCAACCTATGCCCCTCCACCCCCCTGCCCCTCCCGCACCGCCGCAGTATTGCCAACGCCTTCACACGTTACAAAGGGCATCATGCAGTCCCATCACACGAAACCATGCATCCGAAATCCCTTCTACCTTATCACGACTACGCCTTCGTCCCATGCCAGCTTTTTTCTCGTGTTCGGAAATGGGAATATTCCCCGAAGGGCTTCCCTCCTTACCTAAGACAGTATTCTCACCCGCAGACCCTCCTACCTCGCACATCAACTATCCCAAAGGCAAAGATGTTTTAAACCGATCCCGTTCTACCTCGTCCCACTGGCCGATCTGTTTATTTTCATCTTTATTTTTATCAGATCTGCCCCCCCTCCCCCGTTCCTAACCACTCCCCCCCACCCCAACATCACCCCCAAAGTAATAAATTAAATTCCCTATTAACAAACATATCCAAAAGTAAGATACAAACGCTTTATAATAATAAAGTTTCAGTGAGGTTGACGAGTATGAAGTATGGTTGCATAAAACTTCAATTTTCTTTCTTTTTTCTTCACTTAACAACGATACGATTTCTGTTTGAGTGTCAAAGGCCAGGATTTTGTTTTTTTTTTTTCCTTTTTTTTAAAGATAATGAATGGGTGTTACTGGCCTTCCTGAGTGTATTTCATGTTACCTTTTTTTTTTTTCCTTTCTTGTTTAAACTTAAGGTCCTATGCTGTAAATTGCCTCTTTGTTTGATCTGTTATTTTGTCTGAATATGTATGCTGTGTTTTTATTTTTATATTTACGACAACTTTCCAATGAGTATGTTGTGTCTTCAATAAATATATATAGAAATTCGTATAGTGTTTTTTTTTTTTTTTTTTTTTTTTTGTCTTCCCAGAGAGAAAAGAAGTGTACGTGACTAATATATATATATATATATATATATATATATATATATATATATATATATATATATATATATATATATATATATATATATATATATATATATATATATATATATATATATATATATATATATATATATGTGTGTGTGCTGTGTGTGTGTGTGTGTGTGTGTGTGTGTGTGTGTGTGTGTGTGTGTGTGTGTGTGTGTGTGTGATAATGAAAATATTGCGAGATATTGAGATAATGAATTTGGTGGACATGAGAAAGTAGCAAAAAGGACAAGCGAGAGAAGGACAAAATAAGGAGAGAGAAAAGGTAAAGAGAAATAGAAAAGAAAAGAAAAGGCCAAAAGGAAAAAAGGAGAAAGAAAACGCCAAAAGAAGAAGGAAATGAGAAACGAAAAGAGAAGGCGAAAAGAAGGAGAGAGAGAGAGAAGGTCAAACGAAGGAGAAGGAAAAGCCCAAAAGAAGGAGAAAGGAAAAGGGGAGACCAAAAGAAGGAAAAAGAAAAGGCCAAAAGAAAGAGAAAAAAGACCAAAAGAAAGAGTAAAGAAAAGAGGAGACGAAAAATAGAAGAAAGAGAAAAAAGGAAAAAAAAGGGAGGCTAAAAAATTGAGAAAAAAAGGACAAAAGAAGGAGAAAAGAAAATGTTAAGAGAAGAAATAAAAAAGAAAAGGAAATAAAAGCGAGACAGAATAAACACGGAAAAGAGAGAGAGAGAGAGAGAGCGAGAGAGATTGTGAGACGCAGAGATAGATAATTAGATAGATAGAGAGAGAGGGGGGGGCAGAGATAGATAGATAGAGAGATAGAGAGAGAGAAGACAGAGAATAGAGAGAGAGAGAGCGAGAACGAGAGACGAGAGAGAGAGAGAGAGAGAGAGAGAGAGAGAGAGAGAGAGAGAGAGAGAGAGAGAGAGAGAGAGAGAGAGAAGAGAGAACTAGAAAGAGAGAGAGAGAACTAGAGAGAAAGAGAGAGAGAGAAAAA